>JAJJLH010002162.1:0-39293 GCA_023806865.1 Isotricha sp. YL-2021a | reverse complement strand
TATTTAAAAAAATATTAAGAATAATTTCATTTATATGTAATTTAAAAATATAATAAACACTTTCAAAAATTTTCATTCTAAATTTTGGAATGAGTTTTGAAAAAATATTATAAGTATTATTTTTCAAATAAATAATAAAATTTTTAATAAATGAATATAAAGTACTATAATTGGTATTATTTGGATCATTTGTGTTACAATAACTAATAATAACATTATTTATTTGATTTGTTAAAGAATTAATATAATTATTTTCAATTATAGAAACTAACTTATTTGAATCATTAAAATATGAATGATTAATTTTATAAACATTATATTCATCACATAAAGTATCATTTATTAAAGAAAACATTTCATAAAAAGAATCATTAAATTTATTAAGTGGATTATTTATATATATTAAATATTGAGAAGATACATCAGTACTAACAGAAAATGTTGAATTTAAAGATGAAGGAATATTGTTAATTAATTCTCTTAAATTAGTTTTAATTATTTCTTCACCATATAATCTCATAGATGTAATAATATTATTTTTAATTTTATTTAAACAAGAATTATTCCAAATTCTCATACATAATCTAATAATTGAAAATTTAGGTTTGGAAATTTTTGTAAAATGAATTGAATCATAAAGATAATTAATACATATTGATAAGTTTTGATATTTTTCATTTAAATCAATTGCCATTTGACAATAATTTTTATATCTTAAATTATATTCATAAATTATATTATTACTTCTTGAAATATCATTTATATAATTAACAACAATTGAACAATAACCCTTTAAAGTCAAAGATAAAAGTTTTATTATATAAATAGGTAAAATTTTTTTTGACAAAGAAAAATTATTATTACTGATAATATACCATCTTAATTCAATAAATAATTTTTTTAAATTATTATTTTCTTTAATTAAAGTAATATATGATTGAATATTATCGATTAATTTTTCAAAAGGAAAATGTTTTTGATTTTCATAACTAAAATTATTGTTTTCTTTCATAAAAAAATTATCTAATTCATTATATAAATTTTGTTCATCATAAAGCATATCAATTAAATAAGTTTGTAGAATAGAGTTTGCTGGACTTTCAATATATTTATTTTGTTTTCTTAATCTATAAAATGGATTTAAATCTTTTAATTGTTTATAAATATTTTCTTTCATATCTAAAATTTCATTTGATAAATAACTATTCCATAAATTATGAATTGTTATATTTTTTTTTAATAATTTTTTCCAATCTGTTTGTGTAATTAAAGAAATTGAAGTATTCTCTATTGAAAAATTAAAAAAATTAATACATCCATCTCTCCATTTATTTTGAAGATGATTTGATAATTTGTAAAAATATTTATTTACTTGCAATAAATTTGAAAAATCTTTTAAATTTAAATAAGATATTATTAATAATACTAAATTTCCGTTCTCAAAAGTTGAAGTAATTGGAAAAGTTTTAATTTTACTACTTCTCATATATTATTTAATTTGAAATAATTTGATTAATCAATATCTATCATACTAAAGTTAATATATTAATTTAAATATTAAACAAATATTTTTATTGAATAGTTTCTCCTATTTATTTTTTTGATATTCAATTAAGATTTATCATTTAGGTGTAAATTAATTAAATTTTGTAATTTATATGATTTTTGTTTCATAAATTATATTGAATATGAGTATTTGTAAATTAAAATTCTGATTAATTTTGATAAAAATAATTTTTATTTTTCTTCAAAAAAAATTTTAAATAATAATGCACACTTCTGTTATTAATAAAAAAATAAAATAAAATAAAAAAAGTAAATAATGACATTGTTACACATAATTTTTTATTAAAAAATAAAACTATAAAAAAAATCAAAAAAAATGAAAAAAAATTTATTAATTTATATTTAAAATTATTATTTTCAAATAAATATTATTTACTAAAATAAAAATTACATTTAATAATTTAATAAAAAAAAAAACATATTTTTCAAATTATTCAATGATTATTTATATAAGAAATAATAATATCCTTTACATTAGAATCATTAATTAAATCCAAAGGGCTTTTATTATCATTATTATGAATTTCAAAATCAGCACCACATTGAATTAATTTAATAGCAACATCAAATTTATTATCTTCACAAACATAATGTAAAGCAGTATTCCCTAAATTATCTCTAATATTTAATTTAACTCCTTTATCCAATAATAAACAATTAATACTTTCATAAGATTGAGAAGCAGCAGCTTTAATTAAAGGTGTAAACCCATTATAATCAATGAGATTTAAATCAACTTTAAATGAAGATAATAAAATTTGAATATTTTCAATTCGATTTTTACCACAAGCTATATGTAAAGGAGTTTGTTTATTTTTATTTAATAAATTTACATCTGCATTATGAAATATTAATAATGATGTTATTTCATTTGTATCTTTTAAAGCACATGATGTATGAAGAGCTGACCATCCTAAACTATTTTGTAAATTAATGTCGTTTTTATTTTTAAAATTTTCTATTATTAATTTTGTACTATTATAATCTTTGGAATATATTGATATTTGTAATGGAAGATTTTTATCTATGTCTCTTTTTGTTAAATCTATTTTATCTTTGTTTTCATTGTAATATGATTTTATTTCTTCAAATGGAGTTTTTAATTTTATTTTTGTTAAAAATATATTTTGAGGTAAGGTTTGATCGTCTGTTTCAAATATGTCATTCTTTTTATTCATATTTTCTTTATTTAAATTTTTATATATTTTTTTTATTTATTTATATAAAATAATTATTTTTATATTTATTATTTAATTTGAAAATTAATTTTTATTTTTATCAGTAATCAATATTTCTCCCTAATTTTTCACATATTTTAACATATAATAAAACAGCTTTATTTATAGGAAGAGATTGAAATTCAATTTCATTTTCTTTTTCAAAAGCTTTAATCTGATCTAAAATAGATAAATTAACATTCATATCTTTTAACTTATATAACAATTTCAATTTTAATTTAGTTAAAAAGAACAAATTAAAATTAGGTAAATTTTTATTAAAAGAAATTTTCCACATATAATAATAAATACCTTCAAACCAATCATTTATTTGTTCATCATTTTCAAAATATAAATCAATTGTTCTTTTTGGAAAATAAATAGATAAAAATAACCAAGGATGATAATTTTGAATAACATTATTAGGATTTAATCTTTTTTTTAAATTATCAGAAACACAACCAACAGTTAAATTAGTAATTTGTGATAAAGGAAGAATTTTTACTGCTGTTTTTTCACTTGATGTTTTATAAATAAATAAATTATATGTTTCATTATTTGGAGCAATTTTATAAAAATGTTTTTTACAACCTTTTGAAGTAAAATGAAATTTTGTTAATTCAAATCCTTGAGCTAATTTTTCTAATTTTGCTTTTAAAAATGCTTCACTTATTACATATTTTTGTTTCATTTTATCACTCATTTTTATATAATTTAGTGTATTTAATTTAAATTTATTTAAATGTTCTTTTAATATTGTTTTAGTTCTTATTATTAATAAATTTTCAAAAAGCAATTTTAATGATTTTGTTATTTCATTATTAACATTTAATATTGATATCATTGAACAATCTATTTCATCATTATCTAATAATTTCATTGATATTTCTATTTGATTTTTAATTTCATCATTTTGATTTTCTGGTTTTGATAAATATCTTAATGCATGTCTAAATAAAATTTTAATTAAAAATTTATTTGTTCCTTCATTATTTTCATTATTATTTATATTAATATTATTATTTGCATTTAATTCATTTTCTAAATCCCATATTCTTTTATATATTTCAACTGCAGTATCCATTCTTAATTTAAAATCATTTAAAATATTATTTATTTTCTTTTCTTTTAATTTTAAATCTTTATTATATTGTTCTTGATAATATTTAACTAAATTAGCTAAAGTTGTTTTAATTGAATCATTTATTTTCCCTTTATAACAAAATGATGCTGCCATTTGATTAATTAATAAAAAAATAAAACCTGATGATTCTTTATTTTTTTTGCATCTTGCTACTTCTTCATTTAAACAATTAAACCAATATTTAATATTATTTTCTCTTAATGTTTTATGTAATCCAAATAAACATTTATTGGCAATTTTATTTTGATTATTATTATTTGTATTCTCGTTTGAACTATTATTCCAAATATCTTCTCCAAAATTATTTTCTAAAATATTTTGATTAATTTCATAAAATTTTGATAAAGAATCAACTCTAAAAAAAATAAAAACTAATTCTTTCAACATTTGTAATTTAAAAAAATTAGAATTTTTATTATTTTTAATTAAAGTAATACAATTATTAAATTGATTTTTGCAATCAGAGATTTTATTAAGAGAAAGAGAAGTTAAAGATAAATTAGCAAGAACTCTTAAATGAAGAAATTGAATTTGTTTATCTAAAGAAGAATTTTCAATTAATCTTGAAGAAATAACTTTTGCTTTTTCTAAAAAATTATATGATTCTTCAAAATTACCACAAAAAAATTGACATATTGCATGATTAGTTAAACTTTCAATATGTTTTATATCATCTAAATCTTTTGCAATATTTATACATTCTTCAAATGTACTCATTGCATTTTTATAATTTTTATCTCTTAAATATTGATATGCTTGTAAATTTAATTGAACATATTTTGATATTGCCTTTACTTTATTGAATGATGTTGATATTCTTGATTCTTCCTGACTTTGTGTATTTATCATTTATTTAATTTTTTTTATTTTTTTTTATCTTTTTTTATGAATTTATTTATTTGAATTTATTTTTTATAATGAAAAATGAACTTTTGAATAATAATAAATATTTAAAAACTAAATTAAAAGAATTCAAAGAAAAAATTGATAGTGAATTTAGGAAATATAAAAGAGTAAAAATTTATAAAAATGAAGATGAAGATATTGATATTCAAAAATCTATTGATTTTAATAATAAAATTGGAAATTATAAACATAAAATTAATGAAATAAAATTTAACATATATAATTCAAACACATGTTTAAGTGTAATAAAAAATGAAGACTTATTATATAGTTTAAAAGAAGAATTAATAAATTTAAAAAAAGAAAATGAAACATTAAATAAGATAGAAAAAGAGCAAAAAATAGGATTAAAAGAAAACAGTGAAAAAATTAATTGCTTAAATGATAAAAATATTAATAAAATTTGTGTGCAATTAAAAAATAAAATTAAATTATTAAAAGAATGTAATGATAATGATTTTAATGAAATGAAAATTCAAGAAAATACAATATATAAAATTCAAGATTATTGTAAATTAATAAATGAAAATATAGAAAATAAAAAAAAACTTAAAAATAATAATATTTCAAATATTGATAATGAAATAAAAAGTTTATTAGAAGATATTAAAAAAAATGAATCTTTATTACAAAACCAAGAAAAAACATATAAAAAAAATATAATGGCACAAATTGACAAAATTAATAAATTAAAAGAAGAAATTAATATCTTAAAAATTCAAGTGGAACATATTAAAAAAGATGAAACAATAAATTTATTAAAATATAAAGAATTATCAAAATTAAAAGAAAATATGAACAAAAAATTATTCAAATCAGAAAGTGAAAAAATATTGAAAATTTATAATTATAAAAATAATAATAATATCTCATTTAAAAACAGCAATATACCTTTTGAAATTGGAAAATTTAGAAATAAAAGTCAAGATAATATGAATATAAATAAAATAATTAATTATCCAAAAAATAAACAAACATTAAAATATACTTTAAAAAATCTAAACAACGAAAGATCTAATAAAATCAAAAAAATATTATTGAATAATATACAAAATGATTATAAAACATTAAATAAACCATTATTTACTCCTTTTACATCTTATAAAATTTAAAATTAATTTATAAATTAATAATTATTATAATTTACAATAGATTTTTAAAATTAATAAAAAATGGATGATATTAATTCAAAATCATCAAATCATTCAGACAAAAATGAAACTGAAATTAAATTTGATGAAGAATTTAAATCACATAATATAAATTTCAATAAAACTGCAGAAGAAAAATATAATAAAAATAATTTATTTGAGATGAAGACTACTGTATTTGACAATATTATTAAACAGTCAATTTTAAACACAGGAGATATAAAGAAAGAAAATAAAAGTACTTTAAATTTGAATAATTTTAAATCATCTCTATTAATATCAAATGAAGATTTGAATGAAATATTAAATAATTTAAAAAATAATGGATTCATAAAACAAAATAATAATCAATCAAATGAAAATTCTTATTTACAATCTAGTAAAATTAATATTGAAAATTTTGATACATATATAAAACAATTCTCCTCTAATGATATTACTCAATTTGCTAATAAGATACTTGAATTGGATTATAATTTAAATGAATCTAATCAATTTATGGCAGTACATCCTTTAGTAAATATTTATATCATGATTGAACAAAGTTTTAAAAATGATAAAAATCAAATAAAACAAATGAAAGAAAAATATAATTTATTAAAAGATTATATATATTATAGAAAAATAAAAGGTGATGGAAATTGTTTTTATAGAGCAATAATATTTAAATATTTAGAAATTATTATATTGAATAATGAAATTGATTTATTAAAAAATATGATTTTAGATGTTGAAAGATGTTTTAAAAATGAGAAAATAAAACAAAATTTAAATATTGGTACTTTAGATGTTATTAATCCTATACTCGTTAAAAAAGTATTAATTTCTATTTATTTTTTCTTAATTCAAAATAATATTCAAAATGCTTACAAACTTTTTAATAAGGCAATTAATATGAGTAAAAAATTTGACATGGGATTAATTCTTTATTTTAGATATACACTCTATAAATATATTGAAGAAAATCAAAATAAATTATATACTGAAAGTTTTCCAATACAAATTGGGAATTTACTTCCTGGAGAATATGAAACTGAAGATGGGAAATTTTTATTTAATAAATTTTATGATAATTATCTTTTAAAATTATTTAATGATGCTGAAAAAATTGTTATTTATTTAACACCATTTATTTTCCCAATTAAGTTAAATGTAATTTTATATGAAGAAAACAATAATAATTTTATTCAAGAATATTGTTCTGATGAAAATATTAATACAAAAAATATTATAACAGTCAATTATAGTAGAGAACATTTTGAACTTATTTATAGTAAGAATGAATATAAAATATTTAAAAATTATTTATCAGAATATATAAATAATAATTTAAAATCATATTTTTTGGAACCAGAAGAAATAATTGATGAAGAATTAGATGAAAATATTGATAATCAATCTATTCTTAATCTAGTTACTAATTATAGTTCAATAAAAAATGTAAATTTAAATGGAAATTTACAAAATAGTACAATTATCAATACAAATATAGATAATATTGGTGAAATATATGAAAATGGAAATACTATTAAAAATAAAAAAAACAAAAATTTAAAAATAATTATAAATGATAGTTATAATAAAAACGAAAATAACAAAAATATAAGTGAATCAATGATATTGAATAAAACATTAGATGAAAATCAAAAAATAAAAATATTTCCCCAATTTAATAAAAGTGAAATATTTTCAAATAAAACAACTCTTGTATCCCCTATTCTTATTGGACATTTTACAGAAAGTAGATGTGAAATATGCAAAAGTCTTCAAAATGAACTTTTCCCATCATCTCAAATTACTGTTTGTAATAAATGTTTTAAAAAAGAATTAATTAAAGAATTTGAAAGAAAATATTTTTTATTTATTACTCAAATTAAAGATTATATATTAAAAAATAAAATAAAAACTTATAAAAATCTATATAATGAAAAATTTTATCCTTTTATGAATAATGGTTTAAAGATTTGTAATGTTGTTTTTACTATTGAACATTTAAAAAAATTTTCATATAATTTTCAGCAATATATATTAATAATAAAAAAAAAAATGTGTTTGAATTGTCAAAAGAATTTTACAAATAATAATGTTATTCAAGTCCCATGTAATTGTGTATTTTGTAGTATTAATTGTATAAAAGAATTCTATACAAAGTATGTGAATTTAAATGATATAAATTTAACAAATATATGTTGTCTTTGTTGTATTGAATATTCTTTTCCTTTAATTTGTCAATTAAGAAATCTTTTTCAAAAATATAAATTAAATCAATTTGCAATAAAAGTAACAAATTTATTAAATAAAAAATTAGCAAAAAATTGTGCAAAATGTAATTCAGATTTAAATAAAATAAAACCAATTTCTATAATATATAATAATAATAAAATTAATTCAAGCATAAATCAAGAAAATTTAGATGAAAAAAATAGTTTGAAACATTTTTTATGTACTAATTGTTTCTACAATTTAAATAAAGTGAAAAAAATAAAAGAAATCTCATTTTCTTGTATATATTGTAAAAAAATACATTATGATATTAAATCAATTAAATAAAATATTTTAAATTAACATGTTATTTAATAAATTAATTTTGAATATATTCGTAATAAAATTGAATTGTTTTAATTGTTTGATCTATCCCAATAATTATACCAAGTAATTTAAATAATTTCCCTTTTTTATCTTTATTAAAAGAATAAATATTGTTTTTACAATTTTTAATTTTAATTTCTAAATTTTTTCCTTTTTTACTTTTAAAAAAAAAATAGTTTAATTTATTTTCTTTTGTTAATCCAATATTAATTTC
This sequence comes from Isotricha sp. YL-2021a, assembly GCA_023806865.1. Taxonomy (NCBI): domain Eukaryota; phylum Ciliophora; class Litostomatea; order Vestibuliferida; family Isotrichidae; genus Isotricha; species Isotricha sp. YL-2021a. The sequence continues at coordinate 30,506 of JAJJLH010002162.1, read as the reverse complement.
ACAAATAAAATCATCATTACCTAGTCCTAAATTATATATTTTATCTTCTTTATTAAAATTTTCACTAATATGAGAACCAATATTAATTTTACCATCACTAATATTACAATATTTAATATCAAATCTAGTAATTTCTATTTTATTTGTCCAAATTAAAATCTCTGATATTTTAATTTTATTATCCTTCATTTCTTGAATATAATGAAATTTTTGAATATCATTTTCATATTCTAAATTATCATTATAATCTCCTATTATATCTGATTGAAAAATTGGTGAAATTGAATCAATGTCAAAATATTCATTACTAATATCAATTAATTGTGATTTTTTATTTTCTATTATTATATTATTATTAATTATTGAATTAATTTCTATATCAGTTATTGATTTGTCATTAAATTGAATATTAAATCCATTAAAAAATAAAGGAGGATTGAAAATTTTAGAGAATAAAACATCTTTTTCTTCTTTTATTCCTATTTTTAAAAACTTTCCATATGATGTTGTTATTTCTATTCCTTTCATTACATTATTGTTTAATCTCACTTCAATTTTTGATATTATTTCATCTTTTTTATCAAAATTTAAAATTCTCTCATTTATTTTTGAATCATTATTTTCTATACCTAAATATTTTGGATTTGTAAAAATAAAAGTAGAAGAGTCTGATGATTTGAAATTTTCTTTATTTTGAAATATAAATATTATTGAATAAAAAACACCTTTTTTATCATAATAAAATCTTATTTGAGATAAATAAATTTCAAATTCAAATTGCTTTTTAAATTCATCTATTTTAAATGAAATATTTTTTTTTATAGATTCCATATAAAATAAATTAAATTTAAAAATAAAAAATATAATGAATGTAAAAACAACATATTCAGCAATTGCTGAAAAAAAATTAAATATTGATGATTTAATAAAAGAATTTCAAGTAACAGATGCATTAGGATTTTCAGGATATCTTCTTGATTTATGGAAAGAATTATATATTTATTCAGATGATATTATTAAAGGAATAAATTATTTAACTTTTAGAAGAGTAAAATAAAATTTTTTTATTTATTAAAGTAGTATTATCCTTTACCTGGTTTAATTTCAAAAAGATTATTTACCTTATTTAATAAAAGTAAAAGTGGTTATTTAAATAAAAATGAATTTTTAAATGGAATGGGTCAATTATTTACTTCATATTTTGATTATTTATCAAAATTTATTTTTGATTTTTATGATATGGATAATGATGGTGAAATTTCAAAAGAAGATGTTAGATTAATTTTATCATCTTTACCAATTAAACAACAAAAATATTCATTTTCATATAAATTTGTATTAGAAGAAATAAGTTTCGCAGAACAAATTGTTACACAAGAAGAAATAACAAAAATAATAAAAGATATGTTTAAAAAAGAAGTAATGAAATTTGATACATTTAAATTATATATAACAAAAATAAGTATTGATCCATTTATTTATCCTTTATTATGTTTATATGATTTAACTCCATTTTCAAAAGAAACAATTATTTATTATTCAACTATTACACCTTTAAAAAGTAATTTTTTAAAAATTGATAATAATTCAAATAATAATTCTGTTATTTCATCACATTCAAGTGTAGTCTCTCATTCAGAAAAAGTATCAATTTTAAATAAAAAAGAAATAATTACTCCTTTTCCAAATTTATATTCCAAATTTGAATCTAGTACTAGTTTATTAAAAAATGAATATTTAAGACAATTTCTTAAAGATGATGATTTAAAAAATTTAGATTCTGTTTTAGGTCCAAAAAAAATGAATATTCCTTTTAATATTCAATTAAAAAAAAAAATTGAAGAAAATTTAAAAGAAACTATATCAAAAGATGAATTAGGAGATAAAAGGTTAAAGAGAAATAGTATTGTTAATATTAGTGATGATTATATATTAGATAATATTGATATTAATGATACTCAAATATATAATACTAAAATTGCACGTCCTTCTTTTTTTAAAAGTTTTGTTAATTTTAATTTTGAAGGTTTAATGTTTAAAATGACAAAATTAAAAAAATTAAAACTTTTATATGTAAAAATTTTTGGAAATGATATTTATTTTTATAAAAAAGTAGGAGAAACCAAACATAAATCAAAAAATAATTTAAATTGTTTATACTTAAAAGAAAACGCTTTAGTTGAATGTGAAAATAAGCAATTTTACAACTTCCAATTAATCTTCCCGAAAAAAATAAAAAGTTTCTATATATCAGATGAATCAAAATATATAACATGTATAAAAGTAATAAAAAAAATAATAAAATGGAAAGACATAAACGAGTATGATATAAAAGAAAAAATAGGAATAGGAAAATATGGTTTAGTCCGAAGAGGAATCCACAAGAAAACAAAGAGAAAAGTAGCAGTAAAATACATAGATAAAAGAGAAATGACTCTTCAAGAAATGTATTGTTTATACAACGAATTAGATGTATTAAAAATAATCCGTCATCCAAATACAATTCAACCATATGACATAATTGATTATTATGATTCATGTTATATAATATCAGAATATATTCAAGGAGGTGATTTATATCAATTTTTAGAAAAAAAAGATTATAAATTATCAGAATCAAAATCAGTAAATATTATACAACAAATTTGTGTTGCTGTTTATTATTTAAATACTTATGGTATTATCCATAGAGATATTAAACCAGAACATATTTTATTAGATGATTATAATGAAGAACCAAATTGTAAATTAATTGATTTTGGTTTAAGTTGTTTTATTTTTCCAAATGAAAAAAGAAATGAATCTTATGGAACTATTGGTTATATTCCTCCTGAAGTTTTAGCTGGGAATTTATATGATAAATCATGTGATATTTGGACTATTGGAATTTTATCTTATTTACTTTTAGTTAGATGTCTTCCTTTTGATGATGATCATTCTGATGAAGAAATTAAAAATATGATTTTAAATGAAGAAGTTTCTTATCCTCCTCAATTATGGAAAAAAAAATCGAAGGAAGGTTTATTTTTTGTTGAGAATGTTCTTAGGAAAGATCCTAGTCAAAGATTTTGTATTAAAGATATTTTAGATTTACCTTGGTTTAATAAGTATACTAAAGCTAAATTACCTGGAATGAGAATTAAGTATAAAGGAGATAATTTATTTTGGTATTATACACTTTATGATGAGAAACAAATTGATTATTATAAGGAAGAAATTAAGAAAATGAATTTGGAAAAATAATTTTAAATTTTTTTTTTAGTTATTTATTTTTTTTTGTATTTTTATAAAGAAAATATAATTTTTTAAAATATATTTTTTTTATTTATTTTAATATTTAAAATCTTTAATTGGATCACCTAAAATATCTAATATTAAATATCCACATTTATGTATTGTTATTATTATTGAAGTTAGTTTTTTAAATAAATCAATAAAAGATATTATTTGTAAAAAATAGTTTTTTTCAAAAAAAATATGAAAAGGCCAAAGCAATATTTGTATAATAATTATCATATAAAAAAAAGGATTTAAACCAATTGATATTCCAAAAATAATTGCATAAATTATTATTAAATATTTTTTATTTCTATCAAATTCATTACGTTTTATATAAGCTGCATTTAAACTAAAAAAAAAAGAAGGTAAAAATAAAAATAATAAATAAACAATCATTATTCCAAGTATTTTAAAAAAAGTTTTACAAATTAATTTTATTATTTCCTTTAAAGAAAAAGGATTATTTGATTCTCTAATATATTCTTCAATTTCATATAAATCGTCTTTTTTATTATCAATAAGTGTATTTTTTTCAGTTAAGATAATATGTTTATTCATTGTGTCATTATTATTTCTATGATTACTAAATGATTTTGTTTTTTTTCTTCTTTCTTTGTCATTTAAGATAAAAATATTTTTTGAATTTACAGAATAATTATCATTAATTTGTTTATTAAATCTATTTTTAAACTTGAAATATTTATCTTTTAATTTTTTATTTTCTAATTTATTTATATAATCATCAGAAAATGAATACCAACAATTCTCTATCGGACAAAATAATAATGTATTAAAATCTTCATTTTCTATTTTTAATTTTAATTCATTTTTTAAACAATTATCACATATTATATGATTACAATTAAAAAAATTTAATTCATTTTCATTATTAAACTCATTCATACATTTATTACAAGTTTTTTTATTTATTGTATTTATATCATCTAATTCATTCATTTTAAAATTTATCCATATTAATTATATTAATAATTTAAACTTAAAAAAATAAATATATATTTAAACAAAAAATCATATTACAAAAATAAATTTGAGTTTCTATATTATTTAATTTCTTATATTTATATTTTTTATTTGATTATATTTAATTGAAATAAATTAGTTTTCAAAAATGAAATTTTTTATTATAATTTTACTATTTCTACATTTATTATATTTTTCATTTGAATTTTCTTCATATTGTGATATAGTTTATTCTGAAGAAAAATGTATTGGAATTTCTAATTGTTTATGGGCAGAAAATAAATATAGTAATTATACTTATGGTCAATGTTTATTTTTCAATAGTAGAGATGATATGAAAAAATTTTGTAGAATATATAATGAATTAAATAAGGAAGAGGGATTTAAAACTGTCAATTGTAAGAGTCAAGATTATTCATTTAAATAATTAAAAATTATTCTTTCTAAATATAAAAAATATTTTATATTTTAAGAAAATATTTATATATTTTTTGTTATTTATTTTCAAAAAATGTTTCTAATATTAAAAAAATATTTCTAAGTGAAAATACTTGATATTCTCCTTTATATAATGAATTATATTTATTAATTATTTTTGTTCTAATTTCATCATAAATATCTTCATCATAAACCATTTTACATTTTAATATTTCATTACAATATTGTTTTAATTGATTTAAAGTTATTTTTTCTTTATTTTCATCAACAAGAATATATAATAAAAATTTATATTTTATTATTAAATTATCATCTTCTAATTTTAATATTTTTAAAAAGCAATTGAGAAAACTTTCAAAATCACAATTCTCACCTTTATAAACTAAATTTCTTAATGTATCTTCATAAATTTTTTTATCACTTATTCCACCTTGTAATAAATAAATTTTGGTTAAATTTAAAAACATTTTTTCTTCACAATATTTCGCAATCTCTGACTTTGTTTTTATTTTATTATATATTTCAAACATTTTATTTAAATATGTTAAATGCATTTGTTTAATATAAAAATCATATATTTTTAAAGGAAGTTTAAAATATGAATTATTATTTAAAATGACAAAATCACCTTGTGAATATTTTTCAATCTTTTTAAAATCATTATTTAATGATATTGTATAATTTTTTTTTGTTTGAATATAAGGTATATCATTTTTATTTTTATCATTCAAGAAAATAATTGGATCATCTGATTCTAAATCTTTTAAATTTATATTATCTTTATTATCTAAATTATTATTTAAATCATCATCATTATTTGATAATAAAGATATATAATCTTTTTCATTATCATTTTTTTTATTATCCAAAATAATTATTGGTTCCTCAAATGATAAATCAATTATATTATTTTCATTATCTTCATTTAATTCTTTTTTTTTATTTATTAAATTTTCATCAATAATTAATTTCCCTTTATGTTTCACTAATATTGTATCTTCTAAAGAAAATGATATTTGTCCCATTGGAATATAAACTTGTAAAATTGGATTTGTTAAAATATTTAATATATAGTCTTCTTCATCATTTTCATCATCTGAACTCTCAAATGGATCTCTTTTATTTTTTGGAAATAAAATCTTTTTTTCTTCATCTTCTCTTAATAGTCTTTCTATTTCTTTTTCTTGATTTTTAAGTAAAGTTTCATTTTTAGATTCTAATTCTTTAGATAAGTTTAATAATAATGACATTTTAATTATGAGATCTTTATTAAAATCTTCTTTAGATTTTTCATTATTTTTAAACAATGCAATATCATTTGTTATTGATTGTGTAATTGATGAATATATATTAATTTCAGTCATAATTATATAAAAATATATATTTTAAAAATTAATAAATTTTTTTAATTAAAAATATATAAATATAATACCTTATTCTATTAAAAATGAAAAGTTTCAAAATAAAAAAACAATCTTAAAAAATAATCTAAAATGTAAAAAAAAAATTATAAAAAACAATTATTTTAAAATTGAAAACAATAAATAAAAAAAATATAAATAATAAAAAAAATAATTAAAAAAAATAAATGACAGAAAGAACAATAGAATCCGAAGTAACAGAAATAGATCCAAATGAACCAGATAAATTAATAAGTGCTCCATTTAAAAACGATATAGGAGAACAAAATTGTTTTGTAAATGTAATAATACATGCATTACATTACACATTTCCAATTCAATTTTATTTCGAAACAGAAGACATATCAGATAATGAAAATTTTAATTTATTAGTAGAATTATCAACAATATTAGAAAGATATAGACAATTAACATCAAGAATATATTTTCATAAAATACCAAAAGGAACTCGTTTTTGTAATGTATTAAATATAAGAGGAGAATTAGATTATATGTTTGAAGATAAAAACATATTAAAATTAGGTGATATGGGAGAACCAAGTGATGTATTTTATATTTTTTTAAATGCAATTCATTGTTATTATACTAAAGAAGGTTCATTATTAAATGAACAAAGAGAAGAATGTAAAGAATTACATTGCCCTTCTCATAGTACATATTATATTAATTTAGCTTCTCAATTAGAATGTATTAATTGTAATATTAAAAATGATTTATTAAAATATCCACCTAATAATTATATGTATGATATTAATATTTCTATTATTATTTCTCAATTAGAAAATATGCAATATTTTGATGAATTTTATTGTAAATTATTTGAATTTGAAAAAAAAAATTATTCATGTCATATTAATGATATTGATGGTCAAGTTAGTTGTGAATGTGCTGAACAATTAATTCAAAAGAATATTATTTTAATTAAAGCAAATAGATATTTATGCTTTACTTTATCTTGGGATACACTTAATCCTAAAATTGTAGATATTTGTAAAGTTTTTTATACTATTCCTCAATTATTTTCAAATGAAGAAATTTTTACTGTTTACGATCCTAATTCAATTCAAAATTATTTTTTATTTGGTTTAGTTTGTTATGCTAATAATCATAATATTTGTTTTTTTTTAAATGTAGATTCAAAAGATGATATAAATGTATATTGGATATTAAATAATGATATGACAAATGTAAAATTGAAATCATATAAAGATGTTTTAAATTATTGTATTAAAAATCATTATTTTCCAAAAATGATTTTTTACCAAATTAAAGATAAAGAAAATTCAAAATTTCATGATTTAATAAATCAAAAATTTGAAGATGGTGATTATTACAAAATGTATAATTATAGTTTAAAAATTGATAAAGAAAATGCAATTTCATATTCAAATGAAGTAAATTTAGTATCTAGATTAAGACCAGAAGATACTTTAACACATAAAACTTATGATGAACAATTAATAAAATCAATAAATGATATGAGAATAAAAGAAGAAAAAAAAAAGAAACCAACAAAAATTAAAATTGATGAAGAAGGAAATCCAATTTTAGTAACTGAATCAGATGAATTATTCACTTATGAAAATATTAATAATACTATCCCATCACCTAGAAAATTAATGGAAGAAGATAAAAGTAAATATTTATTAAATGAAAATGAATTAAAATATGAAGAAGATAGAGAAACTCCAATTTTATTAGAAAATGAATGGTTTTGTACACAATGTAAAAATGTAAATAATATTTCAACTTTTGAATGCTCAAAATGTAGAAATATTGATATGAATATTTTTGACTTAATTGAAGGTGAAAGTTCAAAAAAAACTCAAGATAGTTTTTATGTTGGTAAAAGAAAAAAAAATACTAAGGTTACAAAAAGAAAAATTAATAGTAATAATTTTGAAAATCAATATGAGAAAAGATGTTTAAATTGTGGAAACATTTATTATAATAAATGTAATTTTTGTAAAGGAGATAAGACTTTTTTGAAAATTAGAGATGAAAATAAAATGAAATTAGTTAGTTTTGTTTATAATAGAAGTTTTAATGTTAATAAAACAAAAAATCGTGATATTAAAAAAAATATTAATGAACAAAGAAGATGGAAATGTACTTTTTGTCATACTATAAATGAGAATATTGATTATTGTAAAGTTTGCAAGAAAAATAAAATATAAATTAAATATATTTTTTTATTTAATTTAAAGGTTTTTTTTAATTTTTTTAAATGTGTTTATTGTTTAATATAATATCAATTTATTTTATATAAACTAATAAAACAATAAATATTTATTTTTTATTTAAAGAAATTAAATCTTGTAATTCATCAAATTTTTGTGCAAATAAATTTGTATTATCAAGTGTCATATCCATATAAAATTTTTTTAATTCTTCTATACATTTTTCATCAATATATTTTTTAATTTTTTCAAATTTATTATCAACAACTTTTTCAAAAATATCTTTAATTTCTTCATAACAATTATTATTTTCTAAATTATAATTCATAATATTAAGATTATTAACAGAATTATTTAACTTATCACAATTATTAGAATTTAAATTTTTTTTACATAAAACTTTATTAACATTTGAATTTCTCAAAGGATTATAAATTGAATTTTTAGTAGTTTTAATTAAATTATTTTTAGGAGTAATTTTAAATTTATCATTTTTTTTAATATCTAAACAAGAACTATAAGCAGAATTAGAAGAAGTATTATAATAAGTTGAAGTAGATGCATAAGTAGAAGTTGGTGAACCAAGATTTTCTTCAGATTGAATTGAATAATTTTGAATTTGAAATGATGAATTTGTTTGAATTAATCTTTCAATATCTTGAACTTTATTAATTACTGATTGCATATCATATAATAATTTTTGAATATGAATATTTGATGATGATTTTGAATTATTATTTAAATTTGAATTTAAAATATTTTGTTTTTTATTATTTATATTTTTTGCTCCTAATTTCGGAGTTGATTGAGGATCATATTCATTTTGATCTAATTGATTTGATTCTATTGAAAAATTGTTATTATTATTATTTGTTGGTGTGTTATTTATATTATTATTATTTTTAATTATATTATATATTGAATCTATTTTTTCATTTAATTTTTGAATTATTGTATTATTTGGTGAGAATGTTCTTCTTGAAGGACTTGAGATATTTTCTTTTGGAGATAATAAAAGAGAATTATTATCTAATTCTTCTATTTTTCTAAAACTAACACAACTGTCTTGAGTTTTATATTTTGATGATTCTTTATTATTAGATTTTTCTTCTAATTTTTTTAATAATAAACCAGAGACAAATTCATCTTTGTTTTTATTTAATTCATTATTTTTTTCTTTATCTTCTTCAATTATTTTTGTTTTAATTATTTTTTGATTTTTAAAGGGACAATTATTTTCATGATCTTTTAATTGTTCAATAGATATTTCACAATTACATCCATTTTTTTTATATTTACAATATAATTTTAAAGAATTAATAACTTTAGTAATATTATTTGATGATGGCTTAATATTATTTGTTATTTTTTCTTTATTTGTATTTGGTTGTTTGGTATGATTTTTAAAAAACATATCATAAGGACATTTTTTATTTGAATTTATATAGTTTGTTATACATTTTTTACAAAATGTTTGATTACAATGTGTACAATCATAAGGATCATTTAAAATATTCATACAAATTTTACATTGGATTAAATTAGTCAATAAATTTAATGTCCATTCTTTTTCTGGATATATAACAATTCTATCAAAATTTATTTTCATTTTTTTTTGATTATTTAATTATTTTTTTTGCTTATATAATAATTAATTTTTGAATTTAAATAGAATAAAAAAAGATGTATTATTTTAACAAAAAATCATTTAGAATTAGATTGTATAATAAATGCGAAATTTAATAATATATATTATAAAATTCAATTAATTAAATTTTTTTTATTTACCATATGTCATCATTATTAAAATCAACAGACCTAAATCTTCCATTTGAATTTATTCTTCCATTATTATTTGCTCTATTCATAAAAGGATTTGCAATTTCAGCAAAAAAATTACCAAAAAAAGGATCATTAAAATCACCAAAAGAATCATTTATATTATAATTAGAAGTTATTCTATTGTTATTATTAATATAATTATTATAATTAACATTTGATGATTTATAATTATTATTATATTTATTATCATTTGAAGATTTTCTCTTTAATTCATTTAATTTTTTTTGAAGTAATTCATATGTTCTTTTACATTCTTGAAGTTCTTTATTTTTAATTGAAATTTGCATTTTTAATCTATTATTTTCTTCTTGAAGATTAGTATTATTATTATAATTTGAATTATTTTGATTTTTATATTTATTTGGTGTAGAAATATTATTTCCATTGCTAATTAAAACTTTACTTCTATTCATATTTATAAATTAAAAATAAAATCTAAGAATATATAAAAAATAAATAAAAAAATAAAAAATATATTAACACATGAAATAAATTTTAAAAAATATAACATAATAAAAAAATGAGTAAAACTAAATTTAACTTATCTGAAAAAGAAATGGATGGAGACTCAAAATTTAATAAAACTGGTAATTCATTTTCAAATGCTGATTCTTTAAAAGGGAAATTATTAGATTTAGAACAAAGAATTTTACAAGTTGCTGGAATTTTCAATGAAGAAAATAATAAAATTCAAGATGTAGGTGATAATAAAGATGAATTAGAAGAATTATTAAAACAAAAAAATAAAGAAATTTCAACTAAATTATCAGATGAAATAAATAAAGTTAAAGATGAAATGGATAATCATTTTACAAATCAAAAAAATGAAAATGCTAAATTACAAAAAGAAATTGCTAATTTAAAAGATCAAAAAAAACAATTACAAGATTTATTAGCTTCTTTATTAAAAAAAATATCTGATTTAGAAATACAAGTTGGAATGCCAGTTCATTTATTAGAGAATACTGTATAATTGTTTTAAAAATATGAATAAAGCAAAATAATAAAAATAAATAATGTGATTTAAGAAATTGATTATATTTAGTTTATTTTTTTATAATAAATTAATATTAAATAAGAATGTTAATAAAGGAAACTTTTTTTTTTATTTTATTTATTTTAACTAAATGTATAAGTGAAGAATGTATTGATTCTTTTCCTTCATTTAAAAATTGTACTTCTGTTAAAAATACTAGTGATAATTATTCTTGTTGTTATTTTACTGCTAAAATAAATAATAAAAATTCTGCTTCTTGTATTAGAATATTAAAAGATTTAACTATTATTAAAGATAAAATTTCTTCTGTTAAAAAAATAGAAAATTATAAATATGAAGATATAAGTATAAAATGCTTTTCTTTATATCAATTATTTGATTTTAAATTGATTTATGTATTATTGATATTTTTAATATAAATTTTTTAAAATTTATTTTATATTTTTATATTTTAATAATTTTAAAAAAATAAAAAATGAATTATATAAATACAGATTTTCAAAATGATTTTGAAGATAGGAGGAAAATATATGAATTATATTATTATATTATTGAACAAATAAAAGGTAAAAAATTAAATATTGATCCAAAAATTTTTGAAGAAGCAATTATGACAACAGATACTTCAACCATTATTCATTATATTAAAGAATCAATTCAAATTATGATAAATAAGAAGATAGAAGAATTTATAAATACAAATAAACAAATATATCATAATAAAAATAATAATTATATTCAACAATGTTTAAATTATGAAAGTCAATTAAAAAATTTAGAATGTCAATTAAGATTTTATATTAGTAAACAAATACAATATAAAATACAAAGAGAATCTTATGATAACAAATTAAAAAATTTTATGGATATGGAAATTGAATATGAAAACTTGAAACAAAAAGTTAAATATGATGGAAAAAAATTTTTAAATAATGATAGAAAAGATAATGAAATTGAAATTTTAAGAAGGGAAAATTCAAATTTAAAAAAAGCAATTTCAAAAATGGAAGAAGAAAAAAAAATAATAGAAGCAAAAAGAGAAATAAGTCAAAAGACTATTATAAGTTTAAAAAATCAAATAGAAAAATTAAATAAAAAATTATATAATGTAGAACAAGAATTAGCAAGATTAAAAGATAACCCAAATTCAAAAATAAATATAAATATAAACAATACTAAATCATCATCAAATTATATAATAAATCAAAATTTTGAAGCTCCAAAAAGAAATAAAATTAATTTAAAAAGTCATAATTCAAGTTTAACATATAATAATAATGAAAAACCTATTAAAAGTAGTAAATGTGTAAATAAAAAATCAACAAAAAATTTAAATAATAAATCACTTTTTTCAAACCCATATAGTAAAATTTTAAATTGTATATCAAATAGAACCACAATAACAACAAGTAAAAAATCAAAAAGACATCATAGAAATAATTCAATGAATAATATAGAAGATATTAAAAAATCAGAAATAGTAAATAAATATTTTACACATCGTCAAAATACAAATTATAATAATTATAATAATTATTTTAAACAATTTTTAAGTGCAATTCCAAGTACTAAAATATCAATAATTAAAGATAAAAATAAATCAAAAAATTCATCTCTTTCAACAATGTATATCAATAATACTAAAATAAGTAGAAGTGGAAATAGATCTACTATAAATATAAAATCAACTTCAAATGATAATAATTAAATATTAAGAGTATATTTTTGTAATTAGTGTTAATATTATTTTTAAATATTATCTCTTTACATTAATTTAAATTACTAATTTAAATTTTTATTTAATTTTTTATTAAAAGAAGAAAATTAAATAAATAAAAATGTTAGATGGAGTATATAATTCAGATAAAAACAAAGAAAATATTGCAAATGACATTGCAAAAATTCAAAGATTAATAGATAATAAAACATCAAAACCTTTAAATATAAAAGAATCTTTATATCAAAATCAAAAAGAAGAAACATCAAATTTAATAGTCGAAGGTACATATAAAAAAATTCCATTTGATGAAAAATATAATTTTGAAAATTTCGAACCATTTTTAGTAAATAAAACCCCATTTATAATAGGAACAGGAACATTTAGTGATGTATTTTTATACAAAAACAAAATAGATAACAAATTTTACGCAATGAAAAAAATGGATAAAAACAAAATAATAGAATTAAATGCCAATTTAATAATAGCTCAAAAAGAAATAGACATCCAAAGTAAAATAAACCACCCAAACATTCTTAGATTATACAACAGTCGTGAATTAATAGACCACTATGATTTAATATTAGAATATGCTCAAGAAGGAAATTTATATCAAACAATAAAAAAAGAAAAAAAAGGTTTTTCTGAAGATATAACATTTAAATATTTCATCCAAGCTTTAAATGCAATATATTTCCTTCATGAAAACAATATAATCCATCGTGATATAAAACCAGAAAATTTTTTATTAATGAATAAAGATTTAATTAAATTATGTGATTTTGGTTGGAGTACAGAAATTGAAATTGGAAATAGAACAACTTTTTGTGGTACTTTCGAATATATGGCACCTGAAATTATTAATGAGGAACCTTATGAAAAAGGAGTTGATGTTTGGGCTTTGGGTGTTTTATTATATGAATTATTTTATGGTTTTACACCTTTTCAACCTAGTGAAAATTCTATTGATAAAGTTAATGATATTTTATGTAAAGTTTTAAAAAATGATATTCAATTTAATTGTGATGTTAAAATTATTGATGAAGATATGAAAGATTTAATTTTAAAAATGTGTGAAAGTAATATGAAAAAAAGAATTAGTTTGAAAAATGTTTTTCAACATCCTTGGATTAAGAAATTTGAATTTCAGTTATATGGGAATAAAATTAGTTTGGGGAATAAGGAGAATGTTAATTTTAGAAAAATTGACATTCCTAAAATGAGAATTAGTGAAGGGAGTAATTTAAAAGATAAAGATGATGAAACATTTTTTGATAATGTTTTGAAAAAAGCTAAGAATAAAAAAAGAAAAAGAGGAAGGATATATAAAGATAAAAGTCGTGATGTTTCTATGGATAAAAGTTCTGAAAATAAAGTTTTTAGTGATATAAATGAAGATAAATATATTTCTCAGAAAGATATAAGGAGAATAAATAGAGAAAAAAGTGTAAATATAAAAAATAATAGTTTTACTTTAAATATGAATAATAATAAAAATAATACTAAAAAAAATAAGGAAAATAATAAAAATGATAATAATACTGATGATAATAATAATAATAAAATAGAGAATAATGAAAATTTAATTATTGAAAATAATAGAAACAAAATAAATAATAAAGATATTGATTTAGAAATTATAAAAATAAATAAAACAAATACTAACATCATATTTCCATCAGATAAAAAAAAAGAATTACAAAAAGAAAAAAACAAAGATATCCAAAAATGTAAAACAATAAATACAAATGTAAATGATTTTATTTGCAAAGATATTAATCACAAAAAGACAAAATCAAATATAAAAATAAATGAAAATATAAAAACAATAATAACAGATATAAATCAATTAAACATATCAGAAATAGAAAAAAATGAAATAAACACACCAAATAAAGGAAATCAATCACCAATTTATTTTACAGAAATAAATAAACAATTAACTCAAGAAAAAGATAAATTAAAAAATAAAAAATTATCAAATGAACAAGAAAATAAAATACATTCTTCTAAAACAACAGAAAGTTCAAAAGAAAGAAACTCAGATGGTAATAAAATAATATCTAGAGAAATAACTGCTAATACTTTTAATGATGTTTTAAATTTAATTGAAAAATCTAAACGAGTTGAAGAAGAAATCATTAAAGGTCCTGGTAAAAAAAAGAAAGCTAATCTTATTCATCCAAGAGGAAGTTTTTTAGATATATTGTTTAAAAACTTTAAATGTGATTAAATCATTTTTTTATTTTGTTGAGTATTTTTGTTAATCTTTTATATATAAAAATATATTAAATTTTATGTAATAAATTTAAAAAAATAAAAAAATAATTTTTTAAATTTGAATCTTTTTCAATTTTTATCATTATTATAATAAATTTTTTATTTATAAAAAGATTTATTTATTGTTTTTTATTTTTTTCTTTATTACTTAAAATTTTACCTTTTTCTAAAATTAATTTTTGTTTTATTCTTTTTAAAGAATCAACTGATTGAACATCAATATCATTTAATTTAATATATTCCTTTTCCAAATATTGAAAAGAAAAAATAACATTAGCAAAACTATAATTATTAAATTCACTAGAATGATGTTCATAATCAATTATTGACTTTCTAAATGTTTTAACAGTTTTCATAAATTTACTTGTATTAGGTTTTAAATCAATAATATCTTTTTCTAAATTTTTATTATATACATTTTCTTTTAACAAACCTGAAAATGACAAAACTAACTTTTCAGCATTTTTTTGTTTTTCTTCATTTAAAGCTAATTTCTTAAGTAAATTAAATTGTTTAGACTCAATAGGAGTTAAAGTAAAAAATTTAGTTAAAGACATTAAAAAAAGTGAATTTAAAAAGTTTCCAATAATAGCTAAGAAAAATACAAAAATTCTTCCTCCAGTAGTTTTAGCAGAAATATCCCCATAACCAACAGTATAAATAGTAATAAAAGAATAATAAATAATATTAAAAGTATTTCCTAATCCAGCACCTTCGACTTGTTCATTTACTGCACTTTCAAATACTTTAATTATAAATTGAAATGCAAATAAAAATGATATTATAATCATTGAATAAATATAAAATGGTTTTGTTTTTATTAAAGCTATTAATGAATATTTTATATTTGCTCTGAAGAAATATTGTCTACATATTTCATCACTGTCTGGACTCATGAAATCAGTTTGAAATATTAAAAATCTATCTATTAAATATATTCTACTTAAAACAAAAAGTGATAAAATTGAATTTATACTTCTTTTAACTATAATTCCACTTCTAAATGCTAATTTAATTGAATATTTTTTATTTATGAAAAGTTGAGATGGTTGGAGAAAAGTAATTGCAATTTCAAGTAGTAAATTTTTAAACATTGAAGTATGAATAAATTTAAATGTAGGAGGAAAAATATGATTTAAAATTCTTAAATTAAATTGTTCATAATAATAAAAAGATAAATTAATCCATAATGCAATACTTAATAAATTTAAATATAAAAGGTAATATCCATAAGGATAAACTTTATCATTTGCAGAGAAATTAAAAGTTACTTCAAAATAAATAACAACTAATAAAACTGAAATTAAACTAATTACTGTATTTATTAATTCATAAACATAAAATTTAGTATAAAAAATTCTTGTATTACTTTCTTCTTGACTTGTTTCTTGTAAAATTTTTCTTCCTGTTTTTTGAGTTATTATTTTATCTATTGCCTTTGCTGCACTATTTTTTTTTATAAAAGTTTGATGTTTTTTATCAATTTGAGCTTTTAATCTATTTATATTTGATTCAAAAACTTTTAAAAATGGAGATTTTGATTTAAAAAGTAAATTATTTTTATTTGAAAAAACTTCTGGATTTAACTTTTTTAATATATACATTTTTTGATTGAAATATTCATCACTCATAGTTCTTCTTTTATTAGGAGCTTTAGCATTTTTTTTTAAATTTTGATTATAATTTAATATGAAAGGAATACTTATCATTAAATTTTTATTTTAAATTTAATAATTAATTCAACTAATAAAAATATTAATTTAATTTAAAAATCTTTTCCAATCTAATTAAATAAAAATAAAATAAAAAACCAAAAAGCAAAAAACCCATATTTTATATTTTTAACAACATTTCTTTTGTTTTTTCCCTAACAATTCCTCAATTTCTTTATTAGGGAAATTCCTAATTTGAACCCCAGAATTAGAATCATAACTAATTTCCCTATTTTCTAATTTATTCAATAATTCAGTAGAAGCTTCAAGAAAAACTTCTTCAACATTATTCCCATTTAAAGCACTAGTTTCAAAAAATTTCAAATTATTTTCTTGAGCAAATTTAAACCCTTCATCTTTACTAATAACTCTCTTTCCATCTAAATCACTTTTATTCCCAATTAGGATAATTAAAACATTTTTAGAACACATATCCCTACATTCATTTAACCAAGATTTAATACTTTGAAAAGATTTTCTATTTGTAATATCATAAACAATTAATGCACAAGCTGAATTTTTATAATATGCTCTTGTTATTGCTCTAAAAGCTTCTTGTCCTGCTGTATCCCATACTTGGACTTTAATATTTCTATCTTTTATTTTTATTGTTTTTGCCATGAATTCACATCCAATTGTTATTTCGTGTTCTGGATTAAACTTGTTAAATGTGTATCTAGATAGTATGTTTGATTTTCCTACATCTATATTTTTTTATTTTTTTTTGTTTTTTTTTTTTTTTTGTTAAAAATGTTATATATTTGTATTTTTACAACTGTCGCCTATGATTATAAATTTGAAAAGGTAATTGTAGTTTGGTTCTGACATTTTTTTTTTTTTTTGATTTTTTAATAATTTAATTTGATCATTGAGAGTAAAAAAATAATAATTTAAAAAAATATTTTTATGAAATTGAAATTAAAAGATTAAAAGGATTTTTTAACTATTTTATTTATATTTTTTTTAATAATGGGATCAAATGGTATTAAAATGGAAGATAATGAGATAAAAAATTTTGAATTTTATAGAACTCATTTAATAACAAGAATTGGAAGATTTGGTCCAAATACAAAATGGAAATTATCACAAATTTTAACAAATTATGTTTGTGAATTTTTGTCATATAATGATATGAAAATAATTGGAAATATAAATATTATTTTTCGTAATATTTATGTTAACTATTCCTATAAATGGGAACCATATTTAATATATGTATTAAAACCAAGATATAATCTTGAAATTTCAGAAAAAGAAATAGATTACAATTTCTCTGAAGCAAATAAATTAAAAAGAACATATAAAATAAAAAATGATGAGGGATTATATTTATTAATAGAAAATAATTCATTAAATTTTATAAAACTAGCAAATTCTTCAAAATGGGCTTGGAAAAATGATTTTAGATATTGGGTTCTAAAAGATCCATCAAATGCATATTTAAATCAAAGTACACCATTTTTAGAACATGTTTTTTATTGTGATGTAAATTTTTCATTTAATAAGATTATTCCTAGTAATTATTCACTTTATTTACATCAAGCTTTCCCTGAATTAATGGAAAATTCTTTAAATTTAGATATTCTAGTTGATGGAATTAAAATGTTTAATTCTGATTATCCAAATAAAGAAACTGGATATGAAAAAGATGAGGATTTAAAAGAATGCTATATTTGTGATATTAAAATTAGTGATTTTGATCTCAATAAAAAAGAACATGAAGTTAAAGTTCAATTTATGCATAAGCATTCATATGGAATTTTTGGATGGTACATTGATGGTGGTAAATTAGTTGAAAAAAGAGATTTAGATTTGTATTTTAATTAAAAAATTAGGTGTTCTATATTTTAAAAATAAATTTTTTATATTTCAAATTTAACTTTTTTTTATTAATTTATTTTTTATTTAATATTATTATTTTTTTCTTCAAAACAATAAATTTTAGTAATATTAGCAATTAATTCTTTTTTAATAACTTTCCTACTTTTATTATATTCATTTCTAAAAGTTTCAAAATTTTCATTTTTTAACAAATCCCTAGTTGGTAATTGATTAATAATAAAATGCATAATATCTTCCTTTGGAAAATTCCAAATATCATTTTCATAATATTTTAAAACAGTATATCCAGCACGAATTACACTAATCCATCCATCAGCAAAAAAATTTTCAATAATTGACAAAGAACTAAAAGGAGTATTTTCTTTAGAAAAAAGTGGACAAACATTAGTCCATAAAGTTAAAAACCAAGGGGGACAAAAGTAATTTGTCATAATTGAATTTTTCTTAATAACATCATATACTTTTGGTATAAAAACTTGAATTATTTTTTCAACAACAAAAAAGAATATTTTTAATAATCTTAAATCATTTTCGAATAATTTTCCAAAATCAGTATTTGAAATAATTCCTGCCATATAATAAAAAGTTTTTTCTTCATTATAATCAAAAACTTGTAATAAAAAAGCAGCTATATAATTCATTCCTTGACAATAACCAACATTTGGGAAAAGATAATTTAATGTTATTAATATATTTTTAATTTTCTTTTGATTTTCTTCTATATTATCTTCAAAGAAAGTTCTAACAATATCTAGTTCTATTATTTCATTATTTTTTGAATTTTCATGTTCATTTTTTTTTACTTTTTCATCTAATTGTTTATAATTAGAATATTTTTCTTGTATTGATTTTAAATTTAATAATATACTCCATATTTCCATTCTTTTATTTAATGATATTGTTCTTGCATTATCATTTAATATTCTTTTAAACACTTTTTGCTTTAATGAAAATGTAAGTGATTTATTTAATAAGAATAAATTTAATATATCTGCATTTGACAAGAATAATGAGGCATTTTTTAATAATAATAAATTACCTGTTGTTGTATTTTTTAATATTGACTTTTTTATTTTGTAATTGTAATTTTTACTTAATTCTGTTAATAATAAAGCTATATAATATTCTTTTTTTTCTGGATTAACTCCCAATTTTCTACAGTAATCATTTATTATATCTAATCCAACATTTCTTGGAATTTTAAAATTTGACATATGAATTATATTTTCTTTTATTAATATATCTATTTCTTTTCTTGCAAATTGTTCTAAAGCAGTTTTTTTAGCTTCATTTAATTTATTATAGCTATCAATTTTTTTAGATAATTCTAAAAATTCTAATAAATATATTTTTCCGGTTTTAACATTACCTTTTAATTCTTTATCATTTATTATTTTCTTAACTTGATTATTTAATGAATAAATAAATTTATTTGTAATTAATTGAGACCAAAAAGTTTTAGTAGTATAAAATTTATTTCTTTTCCCTAATAATGAATATAAATAAATATCATTACAAGAACATTTTTCACAAACTTGAATAATTAAATCATTAATAATATAATTATCATAATTATTTTTATTAGTATTTATATTTATACTAAGCGCATTTAAAATATTTGAAAAATGAGTTAAATTTTTTAAATTAGGAAAATTAATATGATTTCCCTTTTTAAGTAAAGTTTCAATAAATAATGTAGCATTACTATTTTTTTGATTATTATTCCCAACATCATTTATAAATTGTATAATTTGAGTAATGTTTTCCAAAGGCATTTCTTTTGGAATTAATAAAATAGAGATATAATTATTAATAGTATTAATAGTTTGTTCCTTAATTTCTTTTTTTGTTTTTCCTTTATTTATATTAGTAGTATTAATATCATTATCACTAATTAATTCAAATTCATCTGCAAAAGAAGTTATATTTTCTTCTTTATTTTTTTTTTCTTCTTCTTCAAAATTTTCACTATATTTTTCATTTTGAAATCTTTTTTTTGTTTCTCCATGTGGATTAAATACTTGAATACGTAATTTAGGATCAATTTTTTCAACAACTTGTTCTTTTATACTTTTACCATAATCAGTAAAAATTTCTCCTATTTTAAAACATATTTTTGAATAATTATTTAATATTTCTTTAAGAATTGCCATTCTACTCTCATCATTTGCATCAATTCCTTTATTTATTTTATTATATTTTTCATTACTTTCTTCAATTATTTTATTCATTTTTTCAATTGCATATTTATATAATTGTTTTGAATTTTCAATTTTTGCTTGTTTTTTCATTATATCATCTTCTGAATTTGTTTTTATATTATTTTCTTTTAATGATTGTTTAAATTTTTCCATTGTTTTATTTAAATGTTGTTTATTTTCAATTAAAATATTTGCCATTTGATTAAAGGAATTTAAATTTTCTTTACATATTAATTCATTATTTTGATAAAGAGTTTCAATTGGAAATACAATTTCATCTTCTAATGATGTTACAACAGATTTTAATTTTTTATAAAATATTTTAAAAGATTCATTCATTGTTGTAAAAGGAGGAAGAAGAAAATTTTCTTTTTGATTATTATCAGAAAAATTTGAATTGAATAACTTTAATCCATTTTTAATAGTTTGAATCTCAATTGATATATTAACTAAATTATTTAAATTAATTTGATTGATTTTGAATAAATTTTGATATTCAGAAAGAACTTTATAATAATCATTCATTTAAACCAATAAAAAATTATAATTTAATTAAAAAAAAATAAAACTTAAAAAAAACAATTCAAAAAAAAATAAAAAAATGAATGAAAAAAGAGAACAAAATGGTGCAGAAACATCATTTCATGATGAAGAACCTCCACCAGATCCAGAAGATTTCACAACAAAAGAAGAAGAAGAAAGAAATAGAATATTAATGATTCATTTGAAAGAACAACAAACAAAAGCAAGAGAATTTAAAAAACAAATTGAATTAGAAGAAAAAATAAAAAAAGAATTAGAACAAGAACAAAGAGATAGAGAATTAAGAGCAAATAAAGAATATTTAGAAAGAAGAAATAAATCAGCAAAATATAGAGCAAGAGAAAATAATGAAAGAATTGAAAAATTATTAAATAAAGTTGATGCATATATGCAAAGAATAAAAAATTTAGAAACAATTGATCAAATTAAAAAAAGAGCTGAAAAAGAATATGAAGAAGAAATTGCGAAAAAGAAAAAGAAAAAAATTACTAAAGAAGATATTGAAAATTTAGCTAAATTAAATAATAAAAATGAAAATTTAAGAAATGAAAATTTATTAAGGAGGAAAGAAAGAGAAAAAGCAGAAGAAGAAAAAAGAAAAAAATTAGAAAGAGCTAAAAAAGCAAATGAAAGAGCACAAAGGATTTTAAAAGAAGGGTTTCAATCAAGTAAACCAATTGAAGATGAAAATAAAAAAAATAAAACAAATATGAATTTTGGAATGTTTCAAATTGAAGAAGAAGTACAAGGAACAAATTTATCTCCTGATATGATTATGAATAATAATAATAATTTTAATAATGAATCTATTTCTGTTAAAAATAAAAAAACTTCAATTTTACCAAAAATAAGTGAAAATTCTAATGAATTTGCAGAAATGGAATTAAGGAAAATATTAAAGAATGATCCTTATAATTTAAAAAAATTAACTGCTTTTAAGAAAAAATATAAATATTTTGATATAAGTTCTTATTTACATACTGCACAAATGAATCAAATTAAAAATAGTAAAGCTGTTAAAAAAATAAGAGCCCTTAATACAAATAATTTATTAAATAATTTAGTTCCAAATGAAAATGATGAAATTGAATTTCCTAATTATTTAAGTGCTTGTAAATATAATAATAGTGAATATATTCAAGCTAATTTATTAAAAGCAAAAAATGATGTTGAAGTTTTTCTAATGTTAAATGAAAAAGATGAATATGATAGAAATGGTTTAATGTATTTAATTATTCATAATAATTTAACAATGATAAAATTAACTATATTAAGTGGGGTTTTATTAAGTGATTGTAATGATATTTATGGAAGGAATTTAGTTCATTATTGTTGTACTGAAAATTCAAGTTCTGATTTATTAGATAAAATATGTCATTGTATTGATTTTGAAAATAAAAATGATTATTTAGGAATGAAAAAATATATTGAAAAATGTTTTAAAACAAATTCAGAAGAAGATTTAGAAAATGATAATACAGAAAGTTACAGAAAACAATGTGAGAAAAGAATAAAAGAATTTGATAACTTAATTGAAAATAAAGATTTAGCAATAAAACCAGAAGAGTTAATAAAACAAAGAGAGGACGAAGAAATAAAAAGAGAAAATAACAAATTAAATATAGATGGTAATATACAAGAATTTGAAAAAAAAACTAAAAATAAAAGCAATTTAGTTTCAGCAATAATAAAAAATAATACAGATATGATAGAAGAAATAAGAAAAAAACAAATTCCAATAAAAAAATTAGTTAATACTCCTGATATTGATGGAAATTATCCTTTACATTATGTTTGTCATCAAAATGATTTAGATAAAATTGAAGTTTTAGTATATTTTCATACTAAATTTGAAATTTATGATTCACAAGGGAAAAAACCAATAGATATTACTACAAGTGAAGTTATTCAACAATATTTACTTAAAAATGAAGCTAATTATAATTCTAGAAAAGGAAAAAATCAATCTAATGTTACTCTTAAAAATAATAAAAATAATGTCAGTCAAAATCCTAACTTAAGTAATGTTTCTTTGAATAATGTTTCTAGTTTAGATATGGAAAAATTAAAGTTTTATTCTTCAAAAAAAATAAATGAATTTACTTCTGGATATGAAAATAATAATTATTTAATTTTATCTGTTTTAATGAATAATTATGATGCATTTAGATTTTTAATTAAAGAAAAAGGATGTAGAGTCGATTTTTTAAATTCAAATGGATGGACTGTTTTACACTTTATATTAAAAAATAGATATTATGTTTATTTTTCATTAATATTTAACTTATCAGAATCTTGTGATACACCAGAAAAAATTTTTAAAAGTTTATCAGAAAAACAATTATATGATGATATTGAAGTATTTAAAGAAAATGATGAATTAACTCCTTTAGGTCAAGGGATAAAAATTATTGATACATTAACAAATAATAATACAAATTTATTATCAATGTGTATTGATGAATTAAATGATTTAAATATGCTAAAAGCAATTTTAATATTATATGAAAATCATATTCATTATTTCGAAGATGCTTCTCCAATTGATATTGTAATGAATAGACAATATGGAAAAAATAAAGAACCTTTATTAGTAAAAGCAGTTAATAAAGATAATATTCAAATATTAAAATATTTCCTAATAAATTTAGAAAAAAAACAAAAATTTTGTTCATTTGAAATAACACAAGGAGATAAATTTAATCAAAATATTCTTCACAGAGCAGTAATAAATAAAAATAAAGAAATAATAAAATTTTTAACAAGATATGATAGTGATAAAAATGAATTAAAAGAACAAAAAGATTCAAAAGGGAAAATACCATCAGATTATGATAGAGTAAAATCATTCACATATGAATTAATTTCAATATGGGATGCTGCAAAAAATAATGATTTAGATGCTTTAGAAAAATTAGTAAATGAATTAAAATATTATAAAGTAAACGCTCAAAAAAATATAAATGGAAATACTGCTCTTCATATTGCAGGTAAAAATTGTTCTGATAAAGCTTGTTTATTTTTAGTTAAAAATGGCATTGATGTTAATATTAAAAATTGGTATGATCAAACTGCTTTAGAGTTAATTGAAGATGATAATAATATTAAAAAGAAAAATATTTGGATTAAAAAATTTAAAAGAATTATTAATGGTGAAGTTAAAGATTATGTTAATTTAAATGAAAGTATTAATTCTAAAAGTAATGAAAGTAATATCAGTAAAATTTCAGAAAGCAAAAATAAAAAAATTAGTTTACAAGAAGGTGTTAAAAAAAATAAAAAATTAAATGCAATATTAGAAAAGATAAGAAATGTATTTAAAGAAAGAAGTATTGATCCTAAAATATTATTTAATAAATTAGATAAATATGGAAATGGTGTTTTAGATGGGAAAGAATTTAAAAATTTATTTATTGTATTAGATATTGAAAATGTATCATATGATGAATTCCTATTATTAAATTCATATTTAGATTCAAATAAAGATGGAGTAATTCAATATTCAGAATTTTTAAAATTATTAAAAGTTGAAAACAAAGAGAAATAAAATATAAATTTTTTATTTTTAAATATAAATAAACATAATTAATTAAATTATTTTAAATTAAAAAAATGTTTAATAGCGAAAATAAATTTGATATAGATAGTGATGATGATACTCCAATAATTTCACCAGGAGAATTTCATGGTAATTTAAGTCATTTAGCTGATTTACCTGAATATTTAGAAAGAGTAAATCAAAATATATTAAATATTGATAAAAAAATATCTAAAAAAAGAGTAAGTACATCTAAACCAAAAGATTATGAAAGATTTCATGCATTAAGAAATAAATATTTATGTTATGATATTGATAGTGAGAATATTCAATGTCATAATACTGTAAAATCTAATATTGAAGAATTTATGAAAAGTGAATTAAATAAAGATTTAATTGAAAAAGATAAAGTAAATTTGGATGATAATAATATTTTTAATGTGAAAAAATTTATTAAATCTTATGAATCTAAAGAAAATAGTTCAGTTAATTCTTTAAAAAAAAGAAATTTAAATAAAAAAGATAGAATTAATGTTGAAACTTATAATAAAATGAAGAATTCATTTAATAAGAAAAAATCATTAAATAATACTCATCAATTATCACAGCAAAATATAAATAATGTAAATTCATTAAAAAAATCAAATACATTAAGTGAAGGAAGAAATAATAATGAAATTTTTGATTTTAAAAAACAAGATAGTTTAAATAAAATAGATGGAGTGATTTTTGATAAAAATAAATCAAATAAATATTCTTTAAATAAAAGTTATCAAGTTAAATTAAAAAATAAAATAAAACAATCTGAATTATCTGCAACTAAATTAGATAAAAGTTTATCAAAAGAGTCAGATAATCAAATAAAATATCCTAAAACTAAAAAATTAACAAATATTGATAGAAATATATTAGATAAAAAAACAATCATAAATAAAAATAAATTAATAAAAAAAAATTTAGAAAAAGACAATATAATTGTTAAGAAAATATCTCCATTAAAAATTAATTTGAATAAATCTAATTGTAATGTTTTATCTCATAGAAATTATTCACAACAGGCTTCTCCATTTTCAAGTATTTTAATGCCGAAAAAAATAAATGTTAATGATATAATGAAAATGATTTTATTTTATAATGAATATATTGTTTCTCATATGGATATTAATGAAAATGAGAAACATATTTTTTATGAATTTTCATCATTTTTAAGTAAAAAAATTTTAGAAGAAAAAAAACCTAAAGTTAATTTGATAAACATTGATAAACAATCTCAAAAAAATAAAAGTGTGATAATTATACAAAGAAATTGGAGAAAATATTATTTAAATCAAATTATAAGAAAAAAAGATTTGAAATTTGAATTAAAAAGAAATATTATAGATAATTTTATAGAAAAAGATGTTTATGAAACAAAAAAATTTATAACAAGTTTAAATTTTTCTTTTGATAATTTTGTTAATACAAAAGATGCAGAAAATATTTCAATTAAACTATCAAAAATAAATGATGGAAAAATAGATATACAAGAAAAATACATTATTTACAAAGAATATATAAATTCATATTTAAAAAAAGAAAATGAAATTTTCAAAGATGAAAAATTATTAAATATAGATAATAATTCAAGTATGTAATTAAAAAATTTAATTTTTTTATTCCATTATATTTAATTTATTGATATATAATATTAGCCTATTCATAATACAAATAAAAAAAATATTTATTATATATTTCATTAACAACTATTATACAAATCTTTGCTATTTTTGTTTAAAATATTTTTTTAAAGTTTTTCTTATTATGTATCTATTATAATAGATTTATAAATATATAAAAATTATTTCAAATAGTTACTACTCATATACAATAATAATTAAAGCATTGCAAATATCTTATATTTATATATTATTATAATTTCCATTAAATTCCTTCTAATTCCGTAGATAAATACTAAAAATTAATTAAGTACATAAGAAGAAATAATGCTTCGCCACTTATTAGTTAATTTTTTATCATTTATCAAAACCAAATTTTTCTTAATTAATGAAATTAAAATTGTTTTTTTTGATTCATCACAAATCTTTAAAGTAGTTTGAATGACATAATTTCCATAATTATTTTTTAAAAGAATACAAATTGAACTTTCATTGGTGCAAATTTCATTAATAAATTTAAAAGTAAATTCTGCACTTTTTTGAATACATTTTTCAATAACATTTGATGAGAATTTTTGAATAGAAAAAACTAAACATTTACCATAAAACATAGGATAAATTTCTTTAATATCATCTAAACTCCAATTATCAATTGCAGTTTGTAAAGCATAATTTCCATATGGGTTTTGAATTAATTCTAATGCTTTTTGCTTTAAATTATTTTTCATTTTATTAAATCTTTCTCCTTTATATTTATATTCTAAGGTAATTGTTTTTTTTACTATACATAAACCATTTGAATTATTTGATAAAAAAAGAAAATTATCTGATATAAAATTTAAAATATAATCTAAATGTTTTTCATAATCAAAATTTATTATTATTTTTTCTATAACATGCGCACCGTAAACATCAAAGCATAATTTCATTAAATTTTTTTTTAATGAATTAACTATAATATTTTTTTCCTCATCAGAAATCAATTTTTCAATAATACATTGAATTGGATAAGTAGCAATTTTATTAACTGAAAGTACATCTAAAATAGGGGAAATTTTTTTAAGAAAAATTAATCTATCATTAAAATTTAAAAAATAAAATATTTTCAAACAAAAATAATTTGCATAAGGATCTAATAATAATGTATCAACTTGATTTGAAAATTCAGAAAAAATTAAATGAATAACATCATTTGGAGTTTTATCTAAATAATATTGTAAAATTCTACTTGTTTGTTGAGATTTCATTAATACTATAAATGTTCCTTTTAATTTATTATATATTTGATGAGTAAAATATCCATTTTTAATTAATAATGATTCTAAATCTCTTGCAGCTGGATCATTAATTGGTATATTTAATATTGTATTTGGAATATAATTATTATTATCATTTATATTTGAATTTTGTTTTGTTTTAAAGTTAAATGTTCTTATTGGCATTCTCATTCCTAATGGTGTTGTTGTTATTGGAACTAGATTATTATTTATTTTTAAATTTTGATTTCTTTCATTTAGAATTGAAAATGTATTGTAATTAATAGGGTTATTAAAAAAAAAATTATATGAATTATTTCTTGTCATTGTATATATTGGATTATTATTTAATGAATATAATGGGTTTTGAAAAAAAGGTTGAATTGATAATTTTCTTGCATCATTTCTATAAAAAGAATTATCTTTATTTCTGTTTATTTCTTCATTTTTAAATAATGAAGGATTATTGGAAGTTTCTTGTATAAATGAAGATCTTTTTATATTTAAATTTTCTATATCTAAAGAATCTTCTTTCAAGAAATTTCCATTGCTTTCTTCTAAATCATCATAAAAGTCATTATCATTTCCTTCTATCACACCTGCACCTTTTAGCATTGAAAAAATATGGTTTTGCATATTTTCCTTTATTGATGATTGATTTTCTTCTTTTGAATTTGGATTTGACATAATTGTATTTTTTATATGATTTTTTATGATTAATTTTTTATTATTTTATTCATTTTTTCATTATATATTATTAGTTGATTCTCAATGATATATAAAAAAACTTTGATTCAAATAAAATATTAATATTATATTGATAAAAAAATATATTAATATTGAATATTTTTTTATTGTTTTTATATAAATTCAAAAAATCTAATTTCTAATAAATTGAATATGAAAATATAAAAAATGTAATAATTAAATTAATTTTTTAAAATTAAGAGATAGAAATTGTTTAATTAATTACATTCAACTTATAAAAAAAAAAATTTATTATAAATCTCTTTAATTATTATTTACATGTTTTCTATATGTAGAAAAAAATTTACTTACATGTGTTTTATTATGTAAATCTGGATTATTAATATAAAAATAATTTGGATAATTAAAAAAATCACCATTACTTCTTGTACTAACACTTTCCATATCACTATAATAAGATTTATAAATAGAATTATTTTTATTTTTTTGTAATGAATTATTTATATTTGAATTCAATTTTATATCATTTGAAAAATAATCATTTTCATTTAGAATAGCAACATCTAATTTTTTTAATTTATTAATTAATACTTCTGTTTCTTTATGATTATTATTATCTTTAATAATTAATTGTTGTTTAATACTTTTTATACTTTCTTCTTCAATCGATTGACTATTTGAATTTTCAGAATTAGAACTAAGTGATTTATTTGAATTACTTAAACAATTTAATAATAAATTTTCTAAACTATAATTATTATTATTAATATTATTGCTATTTTTATTATTATTATTAATATTATTATTCTTTTTATTATTATTATTTTCACTTTTAATTGAATTACATAAATTATTATTATCAATCGTTATTGTCTTTTTTAATGGATTTGTAACACTTCTTTTAATTATAAAATTTTCTTTTTCAATTATTTCATTCATTGAAAAAGGCTCTAAATTTTTATCAATTGATAATGACGATAAAGTTGATAAACGTTTATTTTTATTATTTCCTTCATCACTTGTTTCATCATTTTTTTGAAGAGTAAACATATGAGATTTTTTATTTATAGTTATTGATATTTTTCTTTGTTTTTGTTGTTGATCATATTCTTGCTCTTTATTATCTCTGTTATCTTCACCACAAGTGAATATTATATTATTTTCAGAATTAGTTTTTAAATTATTTTTTTTTATTATACTTACATTACTATCTTTATTTTCTTTTATATATGAAATATTATTTAAGAGGTTTTGATGTTCTTTTGAATAATTTCTTAAAAAATCTCCAAAATCAAAATCAGGATTGACTAATTTTGTAATTTCATTAATATTAATAATTTTATTATTATTATTATTATTATTATTATTATTATTACTATTATTATTATTATTATTACTATTATTATTATTATTATTACTATTATTACTATTATTATTATTATTATTACTATTATTATTATTATTATTATTATTATTATTATTATTACTATTATTATTATTATTATTATTATTATTATTATTATTATTATTATTATTATTATTATTATTACTATTATTATTATTATTAATATTACTATTACTATTATTATTATTATTACTATTATTGCTTCTTTCACTATCAAAAAGATTACTAATATTTTTGGAACTTGTTAATGTTCTTTTTTTATTACTTGAATTTTTTCTTTTTGTACTCCTTTTCTTACTCATTTTCCTTTCTTTTTTTATTTCATCTTGTGAAATATATTTTATTTCTTCATCATTATTTAAAATTTGATTATTCCTTGGACTTGATTTCATACTTTTTTTTAACGAATCTTCAGAGCTTTCTGAAAATAAACTATTACTATCCAATTGTAAATTTAATTTTAAACTATTTTCTTCATAATTATTTTTTTCAAAATCATCATTCAATATTT
>JAJJLH010002161.1:0-39397 GCA_023806865.1 Isotricha sp. YL-2021a | reverse complement strand
ATATAAAAATAATAATATTATAAAATGAATTAAATTTTCATATATTCATTTAAATAAATAAAAGATTTAAATGTTATAATTAAAAAAGAATAATTTTTAATTATATAATGTGTAAAAAATTTTATTTATATATTCCAAATTAATATGATACAATATTTTTATAAATTCCTAATATATAAATATTCTATAACTAAATCAGATAACTATAATATTTTACAAATTTTAAAAAATTATTGATTTATTCCAAATTAATATTTAATCATATAAAAAAAATTGAAAATTTTAATTAAATATAAAAATGGAACAAGCAAATTCTGATGATATGGAACAATTTAAAAAAGAACAAAAAGAATTTGAAGTATTTGTAAAGGAAATTGAACAAAAAAAAGCAGATTTTGAGAAAAAGAAATTAGATATTATCCAAACTAATGAAGATATTAGAAAGAAATTAGATAAAATTAAAAAGAGAAGTGAAGAAATTAAAAACCAAACTGGTGAAAGTGGAAAATAAATAATCTAATATAAACATATTAAATAATATAAAAAATATTTTAAAATTCATAATATTAAAATAAAAAATTTATAATTAATCATATTGATTTAAAATTTTAAAATAGAATTATTATATATATTATAGTTATTAATATTTATATTTTTTATTATTCATTAAATTTAATAAAAATCTTTATTTTAAATTTATAGTGTTCTAAAAAATATATTTCCAAATATAAATATAATTAAAAGAATATATAATAATACTTAATAAAAAAGTATTATTTGATTTGAATTCAATTCAACAATAGATAAACTATTAATGAAAGCAAATAAAATATAACAAAGAAATTTCAATATTTTTTATTTTCATCTATAAATAAATATAATTAAAAAATTTTTAGATTTGATTCTCCCAATTAAGTTTAAATCTAGATAAACATATTATTATACAAATTTAAAACCAAAAAAAATAATTATTAAAATATTTTTTCATTTAATGTTATAAATCTTTCAAGAAAACTTTTAATAAAAATGGATAATTAATTTCTTTTTGAATAGATATTTAATTTTATATCCATCATTTAATAATTATTTATTCATAGAATGTAAATATATTATTAACCATTATATGTAAATTTAAGAATAAAATTGAAATTATAAAATTCAAAATGAATAATTGTTTTTCTTTTTTTTATATGATACTAATGATATATTTTAATTCAAGAAAAAAGATTTATTAATTAAATAATGAAAATAAGAACTTTATTATTTTAAATAATATTTGATATGAATTATTATATACAAATATAAAAATTAATTTTTTTTATTGTTTTCAAAATTAAATAAAAATTAAAAAATAAAGCAAAAAGAAGAAAATAAATTTCTAAACAAATTACACTTTAATAACATTTATAAAATTTTTTTTAGTTTTAGAAGTTTCATTAGTAGGTGGAGTTTGTTTTTTATTATCAATTTTTAAGACTCGATTTTGTTCATTATTATTCAAAAAAAAATTTAAATAATTATTTTTTTTTCCATTTATAAAATTCTTATAATCATCTTTTTCAAATAAAAAACCTTGTTTTTTATTTAAATCACCCATATCATAATAAACAATAATATCTCTTACTTCATCATATGCCAAAACTCCACTATTATCACTTTCTTTATTATCATCATCTTCAAAATAATTTTCTCTTTCATCAAATATATCTATATTACTTATATTTTGGTTTACTTCTAATGATTCTAAATCATTTTGTGATAATTTATTTATATTATTTTTAATATTATTTATTTCTTCATTATTTATGTTAGAATTAGAATTTTCTTTGATTATTTCATTTGATTTATTATTTTTATTTATTAGAATATTATTATTATTAACTTTTATATTATTATTATTATTTATTTTTTCATCATTAGTTATTTTTATATTTATATTATTAATATCTTTTGTAATATTATTATTATTATCTTTTGTTTTTTTTTTATTTTCTCTATTTTTTTTGGTTTTTGATGTATTTTGAATTTCTTGTGTTTTATTTATATTATTTTGAAAACTATTAATACAATTTGGAATTAATTTGGAAAAATTAATTTGATATGTTGTTATATTTGACTGTTTAAATTTAGTTTTCAGAGGATTATTTATTGGTTTAGCAAATTTTATATGAAAAGGATTAAATGTTTTAAAAGTTTTTTTTGGAAATTTTTTATTTTTTTGATTTACATTAAATTTTTTTTTCTTATTATTTGTGGTTAAAAAATTTTTTCTTTGATTAGTATCATAAGTATTAATTTTTTCATTTGTATTTAAAGGTTCATAACATGAACTATTATTAATATTTAAATTTTTATTTTTAGAATTTTTTTTTTTTGGTTTTGAATTATTATTATTATTATTTTTCATATTTTTTCCTTTACTTTTAGAATTTGAAACACTTGGTGCATAAATTGATTTGAATTTTTTTTCGTATAAAGAAACTTCAATTGTTGTTTTATTTGAATTTTTTGTTTTTTTTAAAATATCTAATTGACGAAATAATTTTAAAAAATCTGTATTTAAAGTATTTAATTCTTTCTTGGATTTTTCTATTGTATTGTTATTTGCTTTTAAATTAAATCTAATTGAGTTTTGAGTTTTATTCTTTGTATTTTTTTTCAATATTGTTTTTTTATATTGAGAAAATTCACTTGGAAAATGTATATTAAAATTCTTTATGGCAATCGCATTATTTCCTATTTTATTTATATTTTCGTAAAAATCTTTTTTGGTTAAAGTAAATTTTGAAGATTTATTTCTTACAGATACTGGATGAGAACTCATTTATTATGAAATTCAATTATTTTTAATTTAATATTTAAAAATAAATTATTAAATAATATTATTATGATTTTTTGATACTATTTAATAATGAAAAATCATTTAGAATAATCTATAATTATGAGATTATATAACTAAAAAAAATATAATGATTTTATAAATTAAAAAATAATTGAAATATTATAAATAATGTCATTTAAAAAATTTAAAAATACAAAGAAATAATTTTAATTTTAGTTTAATTTAATTTTTTTTAATAAAAATAAAATAAATCACCAAAATAGATTAAATTTAAATTTTATTCTTTAAAATCAATTTTAAAAAAATCATTTATCAATATAAATAAAAAAAATGTCATATGAAAAAGAAGGATTAGATTATAATATAAACATTTCAAATTCAACATCTCAAAACCAAAGAGTAGATGAAAAAACAAAAACAAATGAAAAAAAAACAATAGAAAATACATCACAAATTCAATCATCAAATTCATCAAATTTTATTCAAAATTCAGCAAATCCATATATAGTATTTTTTACACTATTTTTTAAAATTCTTTCAATAATAATTTTTATTTTTGGTAATTTTATATTTAAAATGTCAGATTCATTAGAATTTGTTTTTGTAGTAATTTTCTCATCTTTAGATTTTTGGTTTATTAAAAATGTCTCAGGTAGAATTTTAGTAGGATTAAGATATTGGAATGAAATAAAACAAGATGGAAGTGAAGTATGGGTTTATGAAAATGAAAATGAAAAAAAAAATTCTTCTATTGACACTAAAATTTTTTGGGGAAGTATTTATTTAACTCCTTTTTTTTGGTTTGTTTTAATTCCTGTTGAGTTTTTTTCTTTTAATATTATGAACTTTTTAGAATGTGTTATTTCTTTTGTTTTAACTATTTCTAATTTATATGGTTATTATAAATGTAGTAAAGAGCAAAATAAAAAAATTAAAGGTTATTTAAATAAACAAAGTCAAAAAGGAATTAGTAATATTATTAGAACTATAACAAAAAAATAATATATTTATAAAAATTTTTTAAAAAATAAGATAAGTATTTTTTATTTTTCAAGTAAATAAAAAAAAAAAAATATTATTTATTTAGTAAAATTAAATATTTTATCTGGATTATCTTTTCCAATTCTTAATTCCATTACTCTTATTTGTTCCTTTAATTTTTGAATTTGGTCAATTAATTCATTATTATCTCTTGTTAAGAGTATGACTTCATTTTTATATTTTATAACATCAGTTAAAATTTGGTCTTTTGAATTACACATTAAAGAACAAATTCCTTTTAATTTTGTATTCATTTCATTTTCAATTATTGCAAATTCTGCTCTTATTGAATCATCTACATTATCAATAAATGAAGTTATTTGTGATACTGCTGATTGATATCTTCTTACTATATCATAAAATTTTTGAACTAAATTATCATATTTTACCATTTGATTTAAAATACTTTTCTCATCTAAATAATCAGTTTCTGTGTTAAACATTTTTTTATATTAATTTTTCTTTTTATATTAATTAATTTTAAAAAATAATTTTTTATAAAGAAATAATAATTTAATTAAATATAATAAAAATTCAATTTTATATTTTATATTTTTTAGTTAGCTAATATTTAATAAAAATAATAGAAATTTTATTAAAACTTATTTAATAAAAATTATTTTATGATAAAATATAAGTTAATTCTGTCTTTTTTGGTAGTTAATTTAATTCAATTCAATTCATTTTTTTCAATTGAACAATAATAAACACTTAAAAATTAAATTAGATTTAAAATATTTTTAAATCAAATATATTTTATTTTTGGATTTTGTGAAATATTTGATTTTTTCTTTAATTAATCTTTTCATTATGATATAATAGTTTTTATAATAAATAATATAAATCAAATTATTAAAAAAGTATTTTTTTAAATTATTTATTTTATTTTTATTTAAAGCTAATATTTAAAGAAATTCCTGATAAATTAAATAATATTGGACTCAATTATATAAAAAAGCAATATATCTAAATAATTTATAATTAAAAAAAATAAATAATAAAATTATTTCTTTATAAGGCACAATAAAACAAAATATATTTTATATATTAAATAAAAAAAATGAAGGCAAATTCATAAGTCACAATTTTTATACATTTTTAAATAAAAATTAATATAAAAAATAAAAAACTTTTATCATAAATATCAAATAGATTTATTAAATAATATTTATAAAAAAGACAATGTCACTATGTTCAAAATTTTATGATAAAATAATAGAATTCTACACAATAGTCAACAAGAAAAAAAATTTAAAAAATCTAACAATATATCTTATAATAAATTTCCTTTTTATGTTTGTAGAAATATTTTTTGGTTTAATAAGTAATTGTTTAGGTCTTTTAACAGATGGAGCTCATATGTTTTTAGATTGTTCAGCAGTGATAATAGGATTATATTCAAGTTATTTAAGTGAATTTCCATCAAATCAAAAATTTCAATTTGGTTTTTTAAGAAGTGAAGTTTTAGGAACTTTTATTAATAGTGTTTTTTTAATTTTTATTGCTATTTATATTCTTTTTGAAAGTATTGAAAGATTTATTTCTCCTAAAGATATTCATAGTGAAAATTTAATTTTAGTTTCTTTTTTAGGTTTAATTGTTAATATTATTGGATTATTTTTGGCTCATGATCATGGTGATGATAATGATGATGATGATGAAAATGATGAAAAAAATAATAGTGATGATTTAATTAATACTGATAATAATAATGAAAATATGAATATTAATCAACATTCTGATAATAATTATTTAGAAGAAAATAATGTAGATAATGTAAAAGAAAAATTAGAAAAAAAAAATGAAAAAGCAATACTTCAAAAAGATAAAAAACACAATCATCATCATCATAAATATAATCAAAATGAAGAAAATAAAATAAATAAAAATGAAAATGACAATCAATTTAATAATGAATCACATATTCAAATTCATAATGACAATCACAATCATTATAATCATAATCATCATAATGATAATTTATATGCAATTTATATTCATATTTTAGCAGATACTTTAGGTTCAGTCGCAGTTTTAATTAGTTCTTATTTAATTAGATTTTATGATATTAAAATTAGTGATCCTATTTGTTCATGTTTAATTTCTATTATGATTGTTTATTCAACTATTCCTGTTTTAAAAAATTCTGCTGTTATTTTATTACATATTCCCAATAAGCATATTAAGTTTAGAAAAGAGAAAATTAAGGAAAAGTGTTATAAATATAGAGATAGTGGGTTTATTATACAGTCTATTGATTTGTGGATGTTAAAAAAAAATCATTTTGTTTGTGAAATTAAATTAATTAAAAATAATAATATTGTTGATAATGTGAATAAAAATTTATTATATAATGACTTGAAAAATTTAATGAAGGAATTGAAAATAAATGAGTATTTTATTGATATTTAAAATAAATTAATGCACAAAAATAAAATATAATTTTTTAAAATATATTTTTAATCTACTAAAATATTATTTAATTTTTATTATATATATTTATTAATAAATGGGAAAAAAGAGAAATAAAGATTCAAAAAATAAAAAAGAAGAAAAACCAATAAAAAAACAGAAAAATAAAAAGAAAGATTTAAACAATAATAAAAAAGAAAAAAAAATAATAAAAGAAGAAAAAAGTAATAAAGATCATTCAGAAAATTCAATTAATAATAATAATATTTGTATAATATGTTATTCAAAAGAAAAAAAAATAATAAAATTAAAATGCAATCATATATTATGTTCAGATTGTTATCATAAATGGTGTAAAATAAAAGAAACATGTCCAATGTGTAGAAGAAAAATGTTTAATACACCTGCAGAAGACCCCGATTTTGAAAATTTATTAAGGTCATTATATGATAATCGTACTTTTCTCTTCCAAAAATCTTATTAAAAAAAGAAAAAAAAGTAAATAATATTTAATTTAATTAATTTATTATATAAGAAAAGAAAAATTTTTATTTTATATAAAATTACAAATCTGATTCTTTAATTAAATCTATTTTTTTATTATCATTTAAAGAATAAAAATGTATTTCTACATTATATTGATTTTTAGTCATACAAGTAAATAATAAATTATCAATTTCATTACCACCAGGAATTTTTAAAGTATCAAATAAAATTCCAGGAAAAGAAACTTTAGTCCAAATTTTATTATTTGATAAATGAATTCTAGTAGAATAAACTAAATTATTTTCTTTAAAAGTTTGTATTTCAGTATATAAATTAGTATTTGTTTTTTTATGACTTCTAATATAGAAATATTCCATTTCTACTATTGTATTAAATATTAAAAATAATTCTTTTGATTCAATTATTCCATATGTATTTGAAGGATAATCACTTGGTTGTTTATATGGGAAATTTTCTCTGTTATATCTTAATCTTAATTTTCCTTGTGTTTTTAATATTATTTGAGATACTTGAAATGAAAAAATTTTTGTTTCAGGCATTAATACATCATTATATTTTGTTTCAGAGTCAAAAGATTGAAATGTTAAATACATTTTTAATTTCATTTGAGGTGAATCATTAGTTTTTGATATTTTTGTATAATCTTTTATATATTTTTGTGTTTTATTTTGATAATAATTTGATATATTTTCCATTGAGAAACTTTCATTATATTTAAAGTCATTATTTAGATTTAAATAATTATAATATATTCCTTGAGAATTTATTAAGTGATGATCTGTTATATTATTTCCACTATAATAATAATATTTATCTATTTGAAAGCAAAAGGGTCCATCTTCAAATGAGCATTTCTTATATTTTTCTTGATTTTTATATTTAGTATATATATTTTCTATATAAAATTTATCAAAAACTCTATGTTCTTCATTAATTTCATTCAAATTAATTAACTGAATTAAACAATCCAAAATAAAAATTTGAATTACTTTCATTTACTAAAAAAAATAAAAAAAATTAAAATTAAAAAAAATAATTAAACCTAAAATAATATGTTCAAAAAATATATAATCCTAATATTAACAATCTCAACAATAACCCCTTTCCCATTATTAAACCTTCGTAAAACCCAATCTACTATGAACTCAGAATCCTTAAACATAACAACCCCAACTGAATTAAAAACCACAAAAAAAGGTGGCTTCTACATTCTATATCAAATATTTGTAACATTATCAGGATGGACATTATGGTCAAAAGAAGGAACAATAATAGGATATTCTGAATCAAATTTAAAAGTATTATCCCTTAGAATAATTTCAAAAATTCGTATTAAATATAGAGCATTCAAGCCAAATTTTTGGACAAATTGGATAGAAAATGGAGGACCAGTATGTAATGAATATGAAGGTGGTAATTTAAAAGGAATTCAAATTAAAAATATTGATCCAATTGATAATGATTATATTCCTTTTTATAGAGTACATTCACCAATTAGTAATAATTGGTTAGATTGGAATATTAATGGTGATACTTCTGGTGATTTAAATAATAATTTTCCTGGATTTGATCAAATGCAACTTGTTTTTATTAGGAAAAGTGATATTTTTTATAAAGTTAAAAATAAAAATAATTCTTGGTCTGATTGGGTTTTAAATGATATGATTTGTGGAAATATGATTGATTTAATTTATGAGATTATTATTCATGTTGAAGATCCTCGTTGTAGTGATATTAAATATATTGTTTTTTTTAATGACAATTATCTTACTTGTGAAAATGGAGTAAAATGTGGAAATAAAAATGAAAATGATAATAATGATAATAATATGATTAAGAAAATTCAAATTATTAAAAACAATCTTAGTTCTAGTTATAGAGAAATGAAATATAGGATTCATATTCAAAATGGAAATTGGACTCAATTTGTTAGTTATGGGAATGAAATTGGGAATAATGATGTTGGGTTTACGGCTATACATATTAAATTAACTTAAGTTTTTTTTTATAAAATTTTTAATTAATTATTAAATATTATTTTTGGTTTTTAATTTAATTTTTATGAAAGAAATAGATGAAAGTTTTATTTCTAATAATTCTAATAATTATTCAGAGATAAATACTAATAAAAGAATTGAAGAAGAAAAGATTTTAAATAATATTGAAAATGATAATAAATTAGAAAATGATAATAATAATTCATCTTGTTATAAAATTGTTGATGAAAAGAAATTAAAATTAAATAATTTTTATTTTTTTAATGAAGGAATAATTCAATTAAAAATTGTAATATTAGGTGATTTAGGTGTTGGTAAATCTACTTTTTTTAAAACAATAAAAGAATATGTAAAGTATAAAAAAGAAGAAAATAAAAATAAAATAATAGAAGACAATTACTTATCAACTTTAATAAAATATGGAAATCATTTTATCAACATTAATATATTTGATGCACCGGACCAAGATGAATATTTAAAATTTATTAAACATTCGATAAAATCAGCAAATGGAATTTTTTTATTATATGATATAACAAATATTAAATCATTTAATAATTTAAAAATATGGATGGAAAATATTCAAAATTTAATTGATATTGAAAAAATACCAGTTGTTTTTATTGGTAATAAATTAGATAAAGAAAATGATAGAGTAATATCAGAGATTGAAATTTTAAATTTTATTCAAAGTTTAAATTCTTCCTTTCTTGAAATATCAAGTTTAAATATAAATAATGTTAAAAGTGCATTTGATACTATGATAGTAAATATTTTAAATAAAATAAAAAAAATTCAAAAAAAAGGTAATATAATAATAGTAAAAGAAAATGGATTAAATTATGATAAAGAAATAACAAATAATTCAACTTATATTTTAGATAATACAAAAGTATCAATTGAAAGAGATTTAGATACATCAATTCCTATATTATATCATCATGATTCTGAATCTAAAAGTAATTGTTAAATTTTGTTTTAATATTATAAATATTAAATTAGATAAATTTGATTTTTAAAAATTAAATAATTATTATTAAAAAATTTATTTTCTAAAATAATATTAATTTCAATGGCTGTAGGAACAGGAAAATTATATTGTATGTATATTTCATTTGCAGGAGCAATATTTTTTGTATTTATTACTTTTTGTTGTTTTGTTGGAATGGAGGTTTTAAAATTAAAAGAAGGAACAAGGGCAATAAGAGGTTTCCAATCATTAATTACAGCAATTGTAAATTAATATTATTTATTCAATAAATTTTTTTAGCTTTATGGGGGAATTGCTGGATATATTTATTATAAAAAAATGGAAGAAACTCAAAATGCTGCTGAGAATGAACAAATTGAAATGAGTGATATAAAAGGAAGGTTAATTCAAAATTATTAATAAATTATTAAATTATTATAATTTAATATTGTTTTTTAAATATTTATTAAAAATGAATAATAACTTATATTTAAATAAATGACATATGTTCAAAGATTAAATAAAATTTAAATTTTTATTATTAAGAAATATTCAAATAAATAATTATGAATTCTACACAAATTTGTTCAAAAAGTTATTTCCAGGATTCATTAGATAAATCAATATTAACAAAAAATAAATTATTCAATTATATCAAAATTCAAAAATATATATATATAAGATTTAGATATAAATATTATAGACTTTCATTAACATATAATCAGAAAATAATAAATATATTTATTTTTGGAATTAATTGTAATAGACTTTCAAAGTTTAAAGATTATATAATATTGAATGATACAAGAGAATTTTTAAAAAGATATTATAATTCATCAGAAAGTGTAATTAGACTTAAAAGATTTTATCTTTATTACAATATTTATTCTAAAATTTATCCAAATTATACAGCATTACCAGAAGGGATATATATATATAAAAATATTCAAAAAAAGCAAATTATGATTGATATACAAGAAGAAATGGAAATGAATAATAAAAAAAAGGAAAATGAAATAAATGAATTGAATAAAAATAAAAATGATGTCTTATCAACTGATATTATTTATTTTATTTTAAATCAAACAAATAATGAAAATATTGAATTATTATTTAATATAAATAGAAAAAACTTTATTATTGAAGAAGAGAATTTTATTAAAAATATTATTGATATTATTACTACGATTGAAAAATATGAAAATCCAAATTATAATGATAATATAAATATTGATAATAATTCTACTTTTAATAATGGTAATGTAAAGTTTCCATTAAGTTTGAATATTAAAAAAAAAATTCAATTTAATTTAAATGAAAGAAAAAATTTTTCAAAATTATTAAATAATGAATTTACTATACTGAATAATAATATTCTTGGTATTTTATCTTATAAAAATGATAAAAATAATGTAAATTATAATAATCATAATAACAATAAAAAAAAATTTATAAATAATAAAGAAAATATAAATATTGATATTTTAAAAGAAAAAATTCAAAATAATGTATTAAAATTATCAAAAAATTCAAAATCATTGAT
The DNA here is from genome assembly GCA_023806865.1 of Isotricha sp. YL-2021a. Taxonomy (NCBI): domain Eukaryota; phylum Ciliophora; class Litostomatea; order Vestibuliferida; family Isotrichidae; genus Isotricha; species Isotricha sp. YL-2021a. Next base: position 28,085 of record JAJJLH010002161.1, on the reverse strand, counting down.
AAATTTAACATTAATAAATAAAAAGAATTCAAATAATTTTTTCATTCAAAAAAAATTTAATAAAAAAATATATAATAGTATATCAAATAATAGTTTAAAATCAAAACATAATAATAACAATCCAATATTTACATACAGAATGTGTGGATCATGCGAAAATTTATTAGATCCAATAATTTCAAGAATTAAACATAATAGAAGTCAATCAGAAAGAAATAAACAAAATTCAACTACCTCAAAATTTTCTATAAATTCAATCTTTAATAATAATAGTCAAAAATCTATTATTGAATATAAAATTAATTCAAATTCAAATGATCATAATTTAGATAATCAATTTATAAAGAAAAGAAATAATACACGTATAAATTTTATGGAATCAACAATAAATAATAAAAATACATTCAGAACAATTGAACAAATAGGAGATAAAGAAAATTATTTTTTGTCGGGAAAAAATTTAAAGAATACTTTTAAAAAAATTTTAAATATAAATTCTTTTAAAATATCTCCAATGAATAAAAAGTATTTTGATAAAATTCATTTAAGTAGAAATAAAAATTTTAATATTTTTGAGAAAAATAAATCAAATCAAAGAATTAAAAATAATTCAATGACTAAATTAGATTTATTAGATATTACTAATATAAAAAAAAAAGTACTTAAAGGAATTCATATTAAAAGAATATATCAATTTCCCAATTCAAATGAATTAAAAGAAGAAATAATAAATAACAGTTGAAATACTAATAGAATTATATAAAAATTATTACTTTTAAAATGTATTTTTCACTAATTATATTTTTTTGAGAAAATTAGATGAAATATTTTTTATTAATATTTTAAATTATTTAATTTTACATTATTTATATAAAATTATAGATTTCAAATTTTATTTTAAAAAATAATCAAAAAAAATATATTTAAATTTTAAAAATGATTGTTTTTAAAAATTAAATAAAAAATCAAACAAAAAAGTTTATAACCATTAAATTAATGAAAATTAGAAACTAAATTTCTAATTTGTTCAACAGAAGCAAAAGGGTTAGCCTGATAAATACTTTTAAATTGTTCTTTGGAAATTAAATCTTTTCCAGGATTTTGTGAATTTTTTTTATATTCACTTAACATTTTATCAACAATATTTTTAATAGCATCCCCATTATAAAAACTAATATTTAATTCTTCTAAACCATTTTTAATAATTGGATCATCACAAACATTTAAAACTGCTTTTGTAATTTCAAAAGTAAACCAATTAAAATATTTTTTTAACCAAATTTCAAATTCTTCAATTGTTAATCTTCCAGCTGCATAATTAAACATTGAATATAAATTTTCATCACAATTTTCATTTGTGTGATTTATAAAAGGATAAAAAATTAACATTACTACATACATATTATTTTTTTTATTTAATAATGAAATTAAATGTTCTAAAATTGCTTTTTGATATTTTATTTCATTTTCTGGTAATGATGTATTATAAAATTCTTCTAATAAATATTCTTCAATGTGTTCTTTATATATTTCTTGTTGTACTCTTTTACTAACTATTTCATTTAATAATTTATTATAGTCAAATTCATTTAATTTTAATACTTCACTTTTTATTTGGGTTATTACAAAATCTTCTGCTTCACTATTTTTGTTAAATGAGCAACATACTCCCATTTTATTTTATTTAATATGATTTTTTTGATTTACAATTTTTTTTGTAATTTATACAAAAATTGACAATTTAATTTAGATTAATGACAATAAAATATATTTTTTTATTTTTTTTCATAATATACAAAAAATTAAATTAACCTATTACATTAAAAACATCTAACTAAAGAACAAAACAATATAATAATAAAAAACAAAAAAAAAGAAAAAAATAAATAAAAATTCACTGACTAACAAATTTCTTATATTTCTCAGCATTCCTTTGTAAAATCTCATCAATAGGTCCCATAACTCTTTTAAAAGAATTTCTATCAAGAGAAAGTAACTTAACATTAGTTTTAGCTTTAACATTAACTGCTCTAGGTTGATCTCTTAACAAAGCCAATTCCCCAAAATAACTACCTTTCCCATAATTCATTTCTGGTATTTTTTTATTACTACTAAAAGCAACAGCCTCCCCTTCTTCAACAATATAAAAAACATCTCCAACTTCACCTTCTTTAATAATATATTCATCAGCATTAAAAGTACATTTTTTAAGTGCTTCACTAACAAGTGAAATTTCATATGAATCCATAGTTGATAAAATATCAACACATTTTAAAAAATTTTCATATTTTTCTCTTCTCAATCTATAACTTTCCCTTACAATATTATTAAAAGTATCACGATCTAAACACCATAAAACAGAATCAGTTTTAGCTTTAATTGTTGCTGCACGAGGAGCATTATATAATAAAGCTAATTCTCCAAATGCTTCTCCACTTTTGTATGTTTTTAGATATTTATCTTCATTTGGATTTGATGAAAATCTTTTACTACAATCTAATTCACCTGAGTCTACTATGTATAAACAATCACCATTATCTCCTTGTTTTATTATGTAGTCTCCTGCTTTGAAGTTTTTTTCTTCCATTGCTCCTATTACTAAATCTATGTCGTTTGCTTCGAGATTGTTAAAGAGAAATGATTGAAGTATACGACCTTTTATTCTTGTTATTTGACTATCTGTTTTTTTTATGAAACGAGGTTTGAAATTTTCCTTTTTGTTAAATTTACCATAAGATTCTGAACTTATTCCTTTACGACCTGTTTTATCCTTTTTCTTTGGCTCTTTTTGAGGATCATAAAATTCATCTTCATTATCACTTTCACTACTTTGAGAATTGTTTTCTAAGTTTTCTTCTGGAGGTGGGTTTTTTTTTCTATATGATATTATGTCTTTACGTAATTTTTCTAATTCTTCTTTTTCTTTTAATGTTAAACCATTTGATGTATATCCTCCCGTTTTTTTTAACCAGTCTATCATGTATGATGCTGGATTTTCAGGACGTTCACATAATAATTGAAAAACTAATTCATCTAATATTGGTTTTACTTTAGTTTCTAAATATTCTTTTTTAGAATTTGTGTCCATTTCCTTTAATTAAATTTATTATAAGTAATAAATATATAAATTTAAACAAATTAACAAAAAAATAAAATATTTTTAACCATTTAAAAACAATTTAAAAAAATGAGAAGTGCAAAAGAACTAGACCGTATACGAAAAGAAGTAGAAAGAGAAACAAATAAAATTAGAACAAACCCAAAATCCTACATACCAATATTAGAACAATATCTCCAATGGTTTGATGGTAATGTTCTAGACAAACCTGATAGTGAAGCAGGAATAGAAACTCAAGAAGGACCATCAGCCTATAAAGAAGCAATCCAATTCCTGAAAACTCAAAAACCAATAGATGCATTAATCTATGATACAGAAGTTGCAAAAGCAAGTGAAGAATATGCTATAGAAATAGGTCGTTTAGGTACAACAGATCATGATTTCGAAGAAACATCAATAGAAGAGAGAATATCAAAATACGTAGATTGGGATATAGCAATAAGTGAAAATGTTGATTTTGGTGGAACATCAGGTGAAGAAATTGTTATTAATTTACTTGTTGATGATGGTGTTGATGATCGAAGTCATAGAGCAAATTTATTCAATACTAAAACTAAATATTTTGGTATTGGTGTTAGTACACATAAAGAATATGAATTATGTACTGTTATTGATTATATTGGTGACATTATTGGTTATGCTAATAAGAGTATTGAAACTTTAAGTAAAAATTCTAGTAGGATTTCATATGGTAATTTAACTCCTATGAAAGGTAATCTTAAAGTAGGAAATAAAGCACTTGATTCTATGATGATGAGGGAACAAATTAAAAATAGAAATAAGAATAATATGACACAGGAAGAAGTTGTTGAATATAATGGAGGTGATGAGGAAAATCCTTTTATTGATGATGTGGATGCTCCAGAAAATTGTATTAGGAGAAGATTAAAAACTTTTACTAAGAGGTTTGGAAGGAAATTATTAACTACTACTGTTAAAACTTATACTTTAGATGATGGAAGTGAGGAAATTGTTACTATTGATGAAGTTAGTTAAAAGAAATTAAGAAATAGTTAATAATATTTTATTCTTGATTATATATAATGTTTTAAGTTTTTTATTTTTTATTTAAATTTATTGAATTTTGTTACTTTATTTTATTAAAGTGAATATATATAAAAATAATATAATAAATAAAATGGATGTTAGATTTGGAAAAAATAATTTTTCATTATTCCATTATATTAGAGATTCAAAAAAATTACCCTATGATAATATTTCATCTAAAAAAATAACTTATGAAATTCAAAAAAATAATTCTGATTATTTAAATATAATTGAAAAAATAACATTGATTCAAAATTCAGTAATAAAAAAGGGACAAGATATATCATCTTATATATCAGAACTTGAATTTCTTTTGGCTTCAGGAAATAATGATAAAAATATTTCAAGGACGTTTTATTCTTCAAAAATTTTTTTAGATATAATTGATATTTTTAATATTTCACTTCCTGATTATCATGAAAAATTATTTATCTTTTTAGAAAAAATTTTATCAGATAAATTAGTATCAAAATATCTTTCAAAAAATGAAAAATTGTTATCAAAAATTTTTGATTTTTTAACTAATCCAAAACTATCTAAAACAGCAATTAAAATTTCTGAAATATTATTAATTAATGGTTTAGTTTCAATGGATAAGATGTATAATATTATTTCAAAAGTTTATGATTATATGATAAAAAATAAGAAATTAGGTCTTTTTTGTAGAGTTTTAGGTATTTTAATTTTTGATTGTAAAAAAATGGAAGTAAAACAAATATTTAAAAGTAAAGATATTTTAAAAATTAAACCATTCACTAAAATGATAATTGAAAATCAAAGTATTTGTATACATATGGAAAAATTTCTGGAGAATATAGTAGAAATATTAAAAGAAAAATTTGAATATATAAGAAATTATGCATATGAGAATACAAATAATTTTAATCATAATTATAATTTTATTTTATATAATGATTTATTATCTAATGATTTTTATTTTCAAGATATTGAAAATGATGAGAATTATTTAAATAAAAATGAACTATTATCTGTTTTACAATTAAACATTTTTGAAACTTTTTCTCCAAAATATTTAAAAATTCCAAAAAATGAGAATAACATATATAATACATATACAAAAATGACTCTTGATTTATCATTAATGATAAATAAAAATAAAATAAGAGAAAATAAAAAAGCATATATAACATATTATAAATATATAACATATCAAATTGAAATGTTATTTGTTTTATCAACATTATTAGCAAGTAAAAGAAAAGTAGAAATTCAAGATAAATTAGGAAAATTAAATATAATAAAATTACTAGATTCATATTTAGAATATATTGAATGGGGAAATATATTTTCTGATAATCATAGACCATTTTTTAATGATCAAATTAATATAAATGATGATACTGCTTATCATGGTGAAGGTTGTTGTTGTGATTGTGATACTGCTTTAAAAATTCAATATTTAAGATTAATTTATACATTTTGTTGTAGAGATGATAATAATTTTATTAATAAATTAAAATTACTTTCTCAAAAAGATATTTTTAGATTTTTAAAATCTGGTTATATGGATTTAATAAAAGTTTCTTTAAAAGAAAAATATAATTTATATAAAAATAATAAAAATGTTTCTTATAATAAATTATTTAACTCACTTTCAATAGAATTAGATTTAAAAAATTTAAAAGAAAAAGAGATAAATATAGAAAATATATTATTAAATATTAGTAATCCAAAATTAATAAAAAAAATGGTAGATTGTTATAATCAAAATGATAATGAAATTGGTTTCTTACAAAAATTAATTTTTAAATATATTCAAGAATGTTATTATTCAAGTGCAAAATTTTGGTTAAGTTCATGCATTGAAGTTGTATTAAGAGGAAATAATACTTTTTATCAAACTTATATTGCTTGTTCTGGTTTATTACCTTGTTTATTATATGATATTTTATATTCAAAACAAGATCAAAATCAAATATTACAATTAAGTTTTGATATTTTAGGAGAATTAATTAAATTTAATAGAAGTATTTTTTATCTTTTAGATTATTATTTTTGTGATAAAGTAGAATTTAATACTTTTTGTAATAAAATAATTTCAAAAAATTCTTTAGTTGATTCTAATGTTTTTTTAAGAGCGATTATTTTATCTAATTATTTATTTGATAAAACTGATAAACAAAATAGGGTTGAAGTTAAAAATTATTTTACAAATAAATGTCAAATTTGTTCATTTATTAAAAGTAAATTAGAAAATATTTTTATAGCATTAATTACAATTGTTAAAGTAAATGATATTAATCAAACAAATATTAGTTGTATTAATTCAGGATTATTAGTTCTTATAATTGAATATATGAAAAATAATTTAGTAAATTTCTTAAGACAGTTAAGAAATAATTATAAAGAAGAAGTGATTCCAGCATTTGAAAACTTTATAAAATTATTAAAAATGTGGAAAGATTTTTATAATTATAGACCAAAGGATTCAGCATCATTACAAAATTCAACAACAATACCATTTAATATTTGGCAAAAAGTAACTGATTTATTATTAAAAAATGATGAAAAAGAAGTATGTTCTTTATTTTATAAATAAATAAATTTATAAAATTTAAAAATTATGTTGAATATAAATAAAATATAATAAATTTTGCATAAACAATAAAAAATATTCTTTTTTCCAATAATTAAATAAAGAAAAAAAAAATTTCTAATTAAATTTTTAAAAATAAACAGTAAAAAAAATGGATGGATTAATTCCAGCAAATATAATATTATATTTAATGTTAACGGTATGTATAGTTTTAGTTATAGTGGATATAATAGAAATATTAAAACTTCAAAATATTTGGAATTTAAAATCAACAGTTGATACAAAATTTTATCAAACTTGTATTAAACCTGATTTATTAGTAAAAACTGCATTTTCATCTTTTTCACTTTTAGCTGCAATTTCAGCTTGTTTATTAGTTGGTTTAATGATTATTTCAATGAATTATTTTTTAATGTTTTTTTTAAATTGTTTTTTATATTTAAATTATATGATTTTTGGTTTATATATGTTAGCTATGACTATTTTTGGTATGCTACATTGGAATGATGTTGCTTATATTTGTGATACCAAAAATGGAGAAAAAATTTATTCTATTGGAAATATTTTTTCTTTAATTGGTTGTTTTATTTTATCTTTAATAATTACTCTTGGTGTTAATATTTATGAAACTTTAGAATTGTATTCTAATTCTATTTTAAGGAGAGATGATGGAAGTGATATTTTAAGAAATTTATTTTGGAAAACTGTTTTTAATGGAAGAAATGAATATTTAAATAATATTAGTGGTGATAGGAGAGTTAGATTAATGAATCCAGTTTTAATTAATCATAATTTAAATGATGTTAATAATCAAGGAAATAATAATATTAATAATGAAAATAATAATAATAATATTGATAATGAAAATAAAAATAATAATATTATTGATAATAATAATAATGATGAGAATGAAAGATTAATATTAGATGAAAGTAATTAAAACTATTTCAAATTTTTTTACTTTAAAAAAATATTTAATTTATTAATTTATAATAAAGAAAAAAAACAAAATAAAAAAATCTAATTTTAAATTAAATTTTACTTTATCAAAATTAATTAAACCAAAAAAATAAATTTACGAACAACATCCTTTTTTTTTCTCATTTTCATTTCCCATTAATCTCCTCCCGCTAATTTTAACATCAACATTATTAGGATCACTTGGATTAGTTTCTTTATACTTTAAATAATCATCATATAAAGAAAAAGCAGCTTTAATAAAAATATTCTTAGCATTAATCCCAGTTTTAGCACTAGACTCAATAAAAAAATTTAAATTAAAATCATTAATAAATTTAGCTCCTTCTATTTTTTGTACTTTCCTTTCACTTTCCAAATCACATTTATTTCCAATTAAAAAAACTTTAGCATCAGGATTTGAATGAGTTTTTAATTCTTTTAACCAAATTCCAATATTATCAAAACTTTCTCTATTATCAATTGAATAAACCATAATAGCTAATGATGAATTTCTATAAAAATTAGTAATTAAAGAACGATATGCTTCTTGACCACAAGTATCCCATATTTGTAATTTTACTACTTTACCATCAATTTTTACGTTAAATGAAAAAAATTCAAAACCAATTGTTGCGTTGTGATCTGTTTCGAATAAATCTTTTGTTGCTTTATTTGTTAAACATGATTTTCCTACTCCACTATCACCTATTACAATTATTTTGAAACTTAAGTCATATTGACCAAAGTCATCAGGAAGAAGTTCATATTTGTGATAGGAAAAATCACATTCAGAATCTTGTGTTGACATTTAGCTTTTTTTTTGATTTTTTTTAAATAATTTTTTTTTATTTAAATATATTATTTTTATTTTTTTATTATTTATTTTTATTTTATTTTTTTATATTATTGAATTTAATTATTATTTTTTCTTATCTTTTACATTTTTTTAATATGAGATATTAAAAAGAGATTTAAATGATTTCATTTAATTTTAATTTTGATTATGGATTTATTTGTTAAATTAATTGTAATATATGCAATTAATATTTTTATTATCAAATATCATTTAATTGATTTTTTTAATATACATTTCCTGTTGAATAAATTGAAAAAATTATAATATATTTTAAAATAAATATTTTAATAAATAAAATATGGGAATATGTGCTACACCAGAAAATAAAAAACCACAAATTAAAATTCAATTATCAGCAAAAAATCAACAAGTAGAAAGACAATTAGTTGAAGAATTAAGAACTTTATTAACAAATAAAGGAGTTAAAATTGATTTTTCCCCATTAACCGTTGATAGAGAATTATTATATATGAAAATTAATTATGAAAAAGGATTAAATATTTTAACTTTAGCAAATGGAACAACTGAAATTAATGGTGATTCCATTGAAAAAATTGCAGATGAAATTGCAAAAAAAAGTCGTGAAGCTGGATATTAAAATTTAATTATTTTTTTTGTTTAAATTTAACATTCATTTTTAAATATATATTGTACTAAATTTTTATATAAAATATTTTTTTTGTATTATATTTTCTATTATTTTAATGATGTCAATGATATTTATTTATTTTTTTATATTCAAATAAATTATATATTTAAAAAAATAAATTATACAAGAAATCAAATAAAAAATTATTTGATTATAATAGCAATTCTACTAAAATGACAATATAAAAAAGTACTGATTGATAATTTATATTATAATCAAAAACTAAAAAAAATTAAATTATAATATATTATACATTATACAACATCTTGAAGAAGTATTTCCAACACAATTTTTATTTTCAATTATAACATTAATATTATTATTACTATTATGATTAGTTTTTCCATTTCCCTCGGTCATAATAGTTTTATATAAAGAAATATTATTCCCATTTGTCACAACTTCATCTTTTTTTTTTTCATTTTCAAAATTACAATAATCATCATCAAAATTATCATCAGAATCATATAAATCATCTTCAATAAAATTATTCTCATTATCTCTTATTTTAATATCCTCTTTATTAGTCCAATCATAAATAAAATCAAATTTTTCTTTAATTTGAAAAACTAAATTTAAAAACATTTTCCTTAATTTTTTATATTTTGGTTCATCATAATAACCTAAATTTCTAGAATAAGAAACAAACATAGAAAATTCTTTTGGGAAACCCTTACATAATTCTTCACTTGTAGTTTCTTTTTTTTTTTCTAAAATTTTTTGATATCTTTCTTCTTTAACTTTAACTTTTAATCCTTGCCAAGGTAAATTTCCTCTTAAAAAATACATTAAAACATATGAAACACTTTCTAAATCATCTCTTCTACTTTGTTCATATTCTTCTAAAGCATTAATTGAAGCATATCTCGCAGTTCCAGTTAATTTTTTTTTCTTTATTAAAGGATATTGTACTAAATTTTTACTTGAACGATATTTTTTAGCTAAACCAAAATCTAAAATATATAAATTTTGATTTTTTTCTTTTATTCCCATTACAAAATTATCTGGTTTAATATCTCTATGAATAATATGATTATCGTGTATAAATTTTAATATATTTATCATTTGATATGCTAGTAAACATGTTGTTTTTATTGAAAATGTTTTATATATGTTTATTAAATCTTCTAAACTTTTATCCATTAATTGCATTATTAAAATATTGTATTCATTATTTTGACCAAAACTTTCTATATTTGGAATATATTTACATTTTAAATAATTCATTATTGTAGCTTCACTTTCTAATAAACTTTGATTTGATGATTTTTTTTCAAATTTTATTGCGAATAATTTATTATTATATGATGCTTTATATACCTTTCCAAATGAACCTTCTCCTAATTTTTTTATAGTTTTGTATTTTGAAAAAAAAATTTTATTTAACAAAGGATCTTTATTAGAATTATTACTATCATCAGAAGAAAGTAAAACTTTATCAATTTGAAAATCCATTTTGAATTAATTATTATTTATTTATTTATTTGAATTATTTTATAATATTTTTTACATTAATTAAGATTTATTTTTATTGATTATATAATCAAATTAGTATATAAAAAATAATAAAATTTATTTTAAATAATACTTAAAAAGAATTTAATTACTCCAAAACTATATATTCAAAACCTTGAACTAAATCAATTAAAGATATTTTTTCTTTTCCTTTTGCAATACATTCAACAAAAATTTTAGCTAAATTTTTATTTGTTATTCCACATTCAACATTCATTTCTTTAAGTAAAAATTTAAATAAATTAGAAATATAATCAATTAAATCATCAGCATCAAAAACACCATTTTCATTAATTTCATAAATATTAAAAATACTTCTTATTTTTTCAATTGTAGTTCCAGTAAACATTAAAAGAAATAAAGGATGAAGACTTGTAATATCAACTAATTCATTTTGTGAAAAATCAAAATATTTTTCAATAAAAGAAAAAATATCATTTTTTATTTTCAATCTTTCTTTTGTTTTTTCTTCACCTAATTTCCAATTTAATAATATATCTAATAAACTTGAAAGTTGAAAATTATTAATTTGACCTAATAAAGAATGATTTAATAATTCATGTGTAACATCGATTATTGATAAAGATTCTAATTCATTTGAAAATATTTTTTTTGCTCCAATATATCTTTCATTTAATGCCTTTAATGCTTCAGTTTTATTTTCAGTAAAATTTTGTATTATTGATTCATTATTTATATCATCTTCAAAGTTTTCTTGATAATTATTATCTTCATTTTTATCTTCTTGGAAAATCCATTGAAATAATTCATTAGAATTCCTTATTCTTTCATTTGCAAAAACATTTACAAAAATATCACTTAATATACTATAATCTTTTATAATATCAGAATTTAAATATAAAGAAAGTATTCCACATATAATTTGATTTAATTGATTTTTTGTATAATTGAAGAATTCTGATAATCTTTCTTCATTTGTACCTTTTGTTAAAAACAAAAGAGCTCCCATTATTTCATAATATGAAACTTTATTTATATGATTTATATCTATGATTTGAAATAACATACTTAACGCTAATTTTTGAACTGATGTTTTAAATAAATTTGATGTTTTTTTTTTTATTATTTCTAATATTACATTTATAAATTTCATTTTATCAAATATTTGATCTTTATATTGTGAAAATTCTGAAATAAATTCTTTTAATGTTATATCATATAAAAATGATGTTAATTTAATTTGATTTATTAAATCTTCTTTTCTTTTATCAAATATGATATCTTCAATTGATATATTAATATTATCATCAAAATTTTCATAATTAATATTAGGATAATTTAAACTTGTAGTATTATTATAAACTGTTATTCCTTGATTATTAATCTTTTTTTCATTTTTTTTTTTCTCAGTTAAAATTCTACTATTATTATTTGTTTCACTACTTTTTTCATCTGATGAATTTTTATCATTATTATGATTATTTTTCCCAGAATTTCTTCTACTAATATAATTCTTGCAAGCATTAAAACTTTTTTCAACTTTTTTATCAATTAACTCTTCAGCGGATTTAAACAAATTAATTAAAGAAGCATCAAATTCCCCTTGACTTAAATTTCTCTTAGTCATTTTTTTTCCTTCAAAACTTTGTTCAAAATCACTCCAATCATTTCTTTCATTAGTAAAATCTTCAAAACTGGAAATTAAAACTTCAACATCAGAATAATCAATATAACCTTTTTCATCTTTATCTAAAATTTGAAATAAAATATCATCATTTAATTCATCAGTAATTGAAATAGTTTTTAAAAAAGCATATAAAGAAAATAAAGGAGCTGTATTTGAAGAAGTAAATTTATTATATATTTGATTACTTATATTATCAATTGTTTCATCATCTTCTTCATCTGCTTGAGCTAAAGAAGAATTTGCTGAGATAAAACTTTCTTTTGATATTGATAATTCATCTTCTACAAAATTGTTAAAATATATAAATAATTCAACATAATGATATGGTGGTAAATGAAATGATTCCTTCATTTTTTCACTTATTGGTTCTATATTTGTTATTATTTGGTTTATTTCTGATTCAAGTTCTGTCATTTATATTTTTATGTTTTTAAATTAGTTTTTTTTTAAGTATTTTATTTATAAATATAAAATAAATAAAATATATTTAATTAAATAAAGAATAAAATATTCATAAAGGAATAATATGAATATTATAAAACTCATTTTGTTAATTAAAAAAAATAATGTATCCAAATTAAAAAAAATTTAAATTAAATTTTAAACTAAAAACAAAAAAAAAAGATATAAAAACCCAAAAAAATAAAAAATAACATTTTAAAATGAGTGACAAATACGAAAAACAAGTATACTTAGCAATGTTAGCAGAACAATGTTCCCGTTATGAAGACATGATGGCATTTCTAGAAGAAATGGTAAAATCAAAATCCGAAGATTTAAGTTCAGACGAAAGAAATTTATTATCAATAGCATATAAAAACACAATTTCCTTAGACAGACAAGCAATAAGAACTTTATTAGCATACGAATCAAAAGAAGCAAAAAAAGCAGAATCACCATATTTAGAATATATTAGAGAATATAAACAAAAAGTACAAAAAGAATTAGAAGATTTATGTAATAAAATTTGTGAAACAATTGATACAAATTTATTACCTAAAGCAAATACAGATGAAGCAAAAGTTTTTTACCATAAAATGAAAGGTGATTATTATAGATATATTGCTGAGAATGTTGATGGTGATACAAAAAAGAAATATTCTGATTTAGGTCTTTCTGCATATAATGCTGCATTAGATGCTGCTAATAGTATTGATTATAAAAATCCTATTAAATTAGGTTTAGCTTTAAATTTATCTGTTTTTTATTATGAAGTTGTTGGTGATAAGGAACAAGCTTGTAAATTAGCTCAAGAAACTTTAGATAAAAGTAAAGAAGCTTTGAATGGGGTTGATGAAGAAGAAGATGAAGTTAAGGATGCTATGTCTATTGTTAATTTATTACAAGAAAATCTTTCCATGTGGAATAGTGAAGCTGATGAATAAGCTCTTTTTGCATTAAGTTAATACAATTTAATATTATAATAAAAGAACTTTTATTAATATTTTATTTAATTTTTTTTTATTTTTTTAATTATAAATATGTGGTTTTTTAATTTAATTTTTAATTTTGTTTTTTTTTTATTTTGCAAATTTTGATTTGTCTATTCCTATACTTGATAAAATAAATTCATCATTTCTTTTTTGTAAATTCATTTGATATATTTTTTGACCTAATCTATCAAAATTTCTAATTTTCGTATTTAATAAAGGTAATAATTTATATTTATATCTTCCTTTATCTAAATATCTGTTTTCAATAAATTTAATATCTTTATAAATATCATAATATGGAATTGTATTTTGATATCTTTCAATTAAAGGATTTTTTAAAAATCTTCCTTTTGATTCTTCTTTACCATAAGAACGAGAAATTCTTACTAATTCTCTATTAAATTTTTCATTAAATGTTCCAATATCATTATAAATCTTTTTAGGATTTGAAGCTTTTTTCAAATAATTAAAAAATTCATTTTCTAAACTATCATTACCTTTATATTTAGGAAGCTTATTTTCTGGAATAATATCTGGATAATTTACACCTTCTTTTGAATATTTATATTTGCCATAATCATTTAGTTTTAATAATTCTTTATAATGTCTTCTTTCTTCTAAAACTTTTTGAACTATTGAATCATCTGTTAAATTTGTTGCTAGTGAGATTTTTACTTGAGGAGGATTTTCATTTTGTTTTTGAATATTATAATTATTATTTATATTATTTGAATTTATATTTTTATTTATTGTTATTAAAACATTTTTATCTTCATCAATATTTGAATTACTTAAATTATTTTTAGTATGAGAAATATTTGAATTTTCTCTTTTAGAAGTATTTTCAATTTCATTTTTTGAATTTAAATTATATTCATCTTTATCTCTATCTTCTATTTCTAAATTATCAACTGTATTTAATATATCATCAAATAACATTAAAGGCTTTCCTGCATGACTAGTTTGAATTTTTTTCTCATTAAATGTAGTTGATATTGCATCTTTAATATCATCTTTTTCATATCTTGTATTTGAATAAGGAACTGGAGTATCAATTATTTCTTTATTAATATCAAATACCATTTTTTTTATTTCTGCATTATCAATAGAATAATTTGGTTTCCCAAAATGAGAATTTGAATATAACATTTTTGGTAAATGATATTTATTCATTGTTGTTTTTTTTTCTTTTATATATTCATCATAATCTTTTTTTTTTAATTTATTCATTTTTATTGCATTTCTATTAAAATAATTGTAATGGTTATAATAATTATTGTTTAATAATGTTTTATCATATATTCTATTCCCATTTAGTTTCATATTTATTTTTAATCAGTTTTTATTAATTATTTCCTTAATAAAAACAATTATTTATTAAAAATTCAAAAAAAATTAAAAAAATCATTTCATTATTTAATTAAAAAATTAAACCATCCTAATTTGATATTCTCCATTTTTAGTAATATACTTAACATAAGGAAAGGCCTGATACCCACTTCTTTCAACAATTTTCAAATATCTAACTTGTATTCCAGAAACAGTAAAAGAAGGAATATCAAATTTCAATTCAATAGGTTTTTTCAAATGTTTATCATTATTATCATTTCTAATAGTGGGAACATTAAATTGTAATTTTAAATAAATTTCAGTTTGTCCAGGAAAATATTTAATCCCCCAATTAACAACTTCCTTATCAGGAAAATAAGAAACTATTCCATTAGCAGTTTTAAAAATAGGATTTTTTAAATCATTAGGAACAGGAATAGCAATTTCAACATTATGCGCAATTGACTTATTTCTATAATTACTTTTAGCCTTTACATTATATTCTATTTTAGTAGGAGTAATTTGATTAATATTAACTTCAACCCATATTAAAGGTTTTAATTGAGTATTTAATCTATATGACATTAATGTAAATGAACCATCAGGAGGAATAAATTCAATAACTCTTTCTGTTTCAAATTTATTCATATTTACACAATTATGAAATTTTAAGTCATCCATTTCTATTGTTTTACTTGATGTTGTTCTTCCTGAAACTTCGTAGAATATTTTATCATTTAAACCTAATTTTAAATTTGGCATTCCACTTAATAATGCTTTCATATTAATTTGACCTACAATTTCACTTCTTAACATTTCACCTTTATGACTTATTAATGAATTTACTTTTTCAATAACATCTAAAAAAGCTTGATTTGTTTTATATACAATACCAGGAGCTCTTGAAACTTGATTATTATAAACATCAGAAGTAATATTTTTAACATTTTTTAATTTATTACTTTCAGTTTTAATAAATTCTTTTAATAATTTTGTATCAGTAGTTTGAGGATAACCATGATCAATAATTTCATCTAATAATTCATAAATTAAAACAAAATTATCTCTAATTGATTCATCTTCTAATTGACCAAAATAACCAATTAAAATTTCTACTATTTTATGTAAGAGACAAAATATCATTGTTAAATTTGGATTTCTTTTTGATACAGCTACAATATAAATATTACGATGTTTAATCCATGCATAATGTACATTATTTACTGTGAATATTGGCTTCATGTTTGATTCTTCTAATTCTAATACTTTTCTTTGCATGTTACCACTTATATCTTGGGTTACTTCTCCACGGTAGTTTCGAAATATTATTGGTTTTGCTTTTTTATCTAGGAAATATATTGCTGAAATACCTGACATTTTTTTTTTAAATAATTTTTTCCTTAATTTGATATTTAAATTTTAATTTTTTATATTTTTTGAAGATTTTTTTTTAATATTTATTAAAATTTAAAATATAATTTTTTTTTAAATTTAATAAAATGACAATTTTTATTATTTAAAAATACTTTTTATTATTTATTTGAGTTTATAAACTTATTAATATAATTTTTATTTTTTAATCTTTCATTTACAAGTGGATTATTATTGCTTTTTTCAGGACTCATTGTTTGTTTAATCATTTTCAATGTATTTGGATTTTGTTTTTGTGGACTATTCCCCATAGCATTATAATTTTTATTCTTATTTTGACTAGGAGTTTTATTATTATTATCATCATTAAAGAATTTGTTTACATTACTTTTATTCCAATTATTTGAACTTAAATTTGGATTATTTAAACTTTTTGTAGTTGGAGATATTTTTTCATTTGAAATTTCTATATTATTATTAATACTATCATTCATATATCTATATAATTTAAATAAATCATTTTTTGTATTTGAATCATTTGTATTTCTTATTATATTTTCTAAATTTCCCATTACATTTGTTATTACTTCATTATCATTTTCATTTTTATTATTTTTAGCATCTTCTAATTCTTCTTTTAATCCATTTATATTAGAATTTAATTCATTTATTTGATTTTTATATTTTTCTTTCTCTTTTTGTAAATCATTTATTTTATTATATAAATCTTTTGCAGTTTCCATTTGTTGTAAAAGTTTATTTAAATCAATCATTCCATCTGGATTAACAGTATTCATTAATTTTTTTAACATAACATCATGATAATTAATTTTATTTTCTTGTTCAGAAATAATTCCTCTTAATTCATTTATTTTTTCATTAGGGGATAACATAATTAAAGGTTGATTATCAAATTGTTTATAATTAGTTTCTGCTTCATAAGGTAAATAATTTTTATTATTATCATCATTTTTATTTATATTTCCTTTATTAATATTTTCAGGAAGTGGAATTTTATTTTTAATTAGCAAAGCTTCTAATTGATTAATTCTTTTAGTAATATTATTAAAATTATCATCTTGATTATCATAAATATCTAATTGTTCTTCTAAATTAGCAATTAATTCATCTCTTTCATTTAATTTATTACTTAAAGCAATCATAATATCTTTTTGTTTATTTAATATATCTTTATATTGTTCATTTTCATGAATATCTTCAAACATTTTTTCCTTTTCTTTTTCAATTTCTTGAATTTTACTTTCATATTTTAATAATTGATTCTTTAAAGCTGATTTAAATTGAGGTGTTTCTTCAATTTTATGTCCTCCAGTAATCATTTGTGAATTCATCATTTGAATTTTTTTTTCTAAATTTAACTTTTCTTCTCTTTCAAGTAAATATTGTCTACTTGCTTTTTCCAATTCTCTAATAGCTTCATTTTTATCTTGTAAAGCTTGTTCTTTTTCTTCTTGTAATTGCATAACTAATTCATTAGATTGTAACATTTTATTTTTTTGTTCTAATTCATTCCTCAAATTTCTCAATTCAACTTCATATTGTCTAATTAAAGCTCTATTATTTAAATCTTCATTAATAACTGGTCTATTTTTAATTTTTTTAGCTCTTTGGGCAAAATGCAATGTTGATAAACTTTCAGAGAAACTTTCATGAGCAGGACTAATCATAGCAAGCATTGTAGTCTTGCAATTTCCACCTAATGAATCTTCTAATAGTCTTGTTAATTTTGAATCCCTATATGGAACATGATGGATTTTACCTTTTTGCTCAGTTAATGCATTTATTACATTACCAAGACATGAAAGTGATTTATTTATTTTTTTAGATTCTTCTAATTGTTGACCAGTTGCCCCTGTTACTCTTATTCTTTCACTACCTGCTAAATCTACTAAGTTTAATTTACCTACTTTAATTTGAGTATGTGTTTGACCTTTTATATTTTCTGTTGTCATTTGCTCTACTGTTATTACGAAAACTGCATGTGAACGTGATGATACATCATTCATTAATGTTGCTGCTGTTGTACGATATGATGCACCTCTCTTTAATAAAGCATATAAATCAACAGGAGTACGTACAGCCCATTCTGAAAGTAAATCAACATAAATTCCTTTTTTTTTGTCTTCTCTTATTTGTAAATTTTTCTTTTCTGGTTTTAATAAATCTGAAATAGATTCATTATAAATTTGCAAATATGAAGCTCTAATAATAAATTTAGTATTTTCATTACTAGTATGTTCAATATAAGTAAAAATCTCTTCTATAGTCCTTTGTATAATTCCTCTTTGTTCAGCTTGTGAATTATAAGTAAAACCTTCCATAGTATAAGTTTTACCTGTACCAGTTTGACCATAACAAAAAATAGTAGAATTATAACCTTCTAAAACTGAATTAACTGCTTGTTTAGCTGTGATATTATAAACATCAATTTGTGTAGAATCCATATCAAAAATTGAATCAAAGGTAAAACGATGTAATTGAAATAATTGTGGTTTTTCTACCCATTCACGTTGACGAGCTAATTCATCTAATTCAGCACCTAGGTATTCTGCTAAAGATATTGATTTATGATCCTGAGAAACTATTGCTATTGAACGAAAGGGGATACCTTCTTCCGTTTCACGTGGTAATGGTGGACGGACACGAATTGCTACACGAAGATTGTCAAATTGAGGGTTTTTCATTTTTTTTATTTGTATTTTTTATTTTATAATTTTTTAATTTTTTATAAATGAATTTTAATTTATTTTTTTAATTTGTTCTTTATTTAAAGTTGTTTATTAATGATTTATATTATTTTTGTATTATACATTTTTTTATTGTTTTATCTTTGTAATATTTATTAAATTATATTATATTTATTTATTATATTATTTAAAGTTGAATATCTGATTCGCTATCACTTTTTTTTCTTTTTTTTTTATTATTTTCTTCCTCTTCTTCATCTTCTTCTTCTTCTTCTTTTTCATCATCATTCGAACTTTTTGAACTTTTAGATTTATTTTCATTATTATCATTATCATTTTCATCATCATCTGAATATTTTTTACTTTTACTATATTTTTTAGTTAATTCTTCAGAACTTTTACGAGTTCTATTTTCATTTTTTCTTTTTAATTTTTTACCAATATATAATTCATCAATATCTTCTATTTTTTTTTCTCCTGATATTTTAGTTTTTGTTAATCCATAATCAAGAGAATAAACGATAATTTCTTCATTTTCAATTAAAAATTCATTAATTTTATATTGAGGAAGTAAAATAGCACGATTTGATTTTTTTTCAATTCTCCCAATTTTATAAGGACTTGATTTTAGCTTTCTAATAGTATCTTCAATAAATATTTGAATTAAACCAATAGTTTCAAAAGGATAAAAAGTAAGAGCAAGATTAATATCATAAGGTTTTATTAGAGCATATAAATGAATTTTTTCAATTTTTTCTTTAGACATTGTCTAATAAATAAAATTATTAATTAAAAAATATATTAAAATATAATAGTTTGTTTTTTATATATAATATAATAAAATAATAACTTATAAAAAAAATGATTGATATTGATGGTCAAGTTTTTAATACAGATATTTGTATTCAATTCTCACTTTTGCAAGCAATTTTATTTAAGCTTGCTCAAAAAGATAAACAATTACAATCAAAAATTGATTATCTTGAATCTAAATTAGAAAAAAGAGATGAAGATTTCAAAAAAATTTCTGAAAAAGTAGATGTTCCAATAAGTGAAATTCCAGAATATGAAGAACCTCCTGAACTTCATACTGATTTTATAAAAGATAATTTTCAAAATTTTAATCAAAATTTTGATAATAATAATTTCCAATATAATAGTCAAAATTTTACACTTCAAAGTCAACAACAACAAATGAATGGTAATAATAATATCAATAATACCAATCAAAATTTTAATCAAAATCAAAATCAAAATTATAATCAAAATCAAAATCAAAATTTTAATCAAAATCAAAATCAAAATTTTAATCAAAATCAAAATCAAAATTTTAATCAAAATCAAAATCCTAATTTCAATCAAAATCAAAATTTCTTAAATAATAATAATATGAATCAAGGAAATAATATGATAGGAGGTCAGCAAAATTATAATAATAATTTTAATATAAATGCAATAATGTCTAGAATTCAACAAAATGAACATAATATTTTAGAACTTAAAAATAAATTAAAAAATCAAAAACCAATAATTCAATCAACAGTAAATAATAATGAAAATGATGAAGAATTAAGAAAAAAAATAGGAGATTTAGAAAAAGAATTAGAAAATATAAAAGTTAAAATTCAAGATTTTAATATTTATGATATGTTTAAAGATAGTGGAGATGGTAATTTAGATGCAAGTAAAATTTTAATTTCTGCATTAGAAAATAAAGTTTTTAAAAAATTCGAATTAGTAGATGAAAGAAATAAAAAAATGGAAAGTGATATATTTAAAAATAAACAAGATATACAAAATTTGACAAATAATGTTAACGCAACTAAAATGATGAATGATAATATGAAAAATGCAATGGATGAAAATAATCAAAATATTGATAATAAAATAAATAATTTATTAGAACAAATTAAAAATAATTCTGGAGGTCCAATTCAAATTCAAACTATTCAAACTCAACCTGAAATTAAAGGAAACAATGGTTTATCTAATGAACAAGTAAAAAAATTATTAGAACAATTAAAAAATGAATTAACAGAACAAATTAATAATTTAATTGATGAAAATAATACAAAATTCAAAAATATATTAAATGAAGATTCTCCTTTAATTCAAGAATTACAAAAAAAAATTCAAGATTTAGAAAAAATAATAAAATTACAATTAAGTTCAATAAATGCAAAACAAATAAATAATAATTTTGAAAAAATTGATAATGATTTAAAAACAAAAATTGGTAAAGACGATATAAAAGAATTTTTAGAAAAAGTGAGATATTTAGAAGAATATTCAAAAGACAACGAACTTAAATTTGATACAATAAATGACCAAAATGAAAAATTTAAAGGAGAAATAAATTCAATATTAAGAAAAATAGAAAGTTTAACAGGTCAATTTAATCAAATAACAACAGCATTACAAAACGATGCAATTTCAAATAAAAAAAGTTCTCCAATAATAGACTTAACAAGATTAGTAGACAATATAAGATTTAACGAAAATAACAAATTAATAAATCAAAAATTTGAACAAATAAAATTATTCATAGACACAATTCAAAGTAACATTGATGACATTCTTCAAAAATTACAAAGAACACCAAATGACGATGACTTTAATCAATATAAAAATACATTAAAATCAATGATAGAAGAAGTAAAATTATATTGCTCAAAAAGATTTGCAGATAAAATAGAAATACATAAACAAATAAGATTATTAGATACCCAATTAAAAAGTATAACAGATACATTTAATAGAAAAGATAATGAAAATTGGTTAATTGCAAAAAAACCCCTTAATAACTTCCAATGTGCAGCATGTGAAAGTTATTTAAATAATTTAAATAATAAATCAGCAGATTATGTTCCTTGGAATAAATATCCACAAAGAGATGATAAAAATTATAGAATGGGACATGGATTTAGTAGAATGTTACAAATGGTAAATGCTGATATTTTAAAAACTGCTGAAGCTAATAGAGAAAATTTAAATAAAATTTATAATTCTGATGATGAGAAAAGTGAAGTTAGAGAAATTTCTTCTAAGATGCAAAAAAGAAAAAAACAAGGTAGTACTTTGACTATTGATGCTAATAATATTTATAGAAGTGAAGATAATAATAATATTTATAATAACACTGGAGGAATTGAGGAAAATGGATATCAACCTCATGTTGTTAAAATTGTGAAAAAAAATAAAGGGATATATCATGATAATGGTGAAGTTAAAGATAATTTAATTGAAATTGGGAATGATATGAATAAGGGAGATTAAATACATTATAAAATTTATATGGGATAATTTTATTTTTTTATCATTTATTATTTTATTTTTTATGATAAAGTAAAATTTATTTTATTATTCATTATTATTTTCTTTTTATTTTAAATGGAATTTTAAATAAATTAATCTAATTTGGATTATTAACTTTTATTATCTATTTATTTCTATTTTCAATATTTAATTTTTTAACTTTTTCAAATAAAGAGGGCAAAAAATAAAAACTCTAATAAAATATTATCAAAAAAAAATATTTAAATCCCAATAAATTTCTTAAAAAACAAAAATAAAATGTCAGATAATGAAGATATGGATAATTATGATGAAGATGATTATGACTATCAAGAAGATGATGTTGATTACCAGGAAATAAAAACACATAACACATTTGAATATGAAATGTTAAAACCAGATGAATTTGTAAGAAAAAGAGATGAACAAATAGATGAATTTGTAGAATTATCTTCACTTTCTCGTGATGAAGCAACAATTGTATTAATCAATTATCAATGGAACTTTGAAAAATTACAATCTGTTTGGTTTGAAAATGTAGAACTTAATAAAATAAAATGTGGTATTGAAATTTCACCTCAAGCAAGAAAAGAAATAAATAAATTTTTTGAAAAAAATAAAATCGGAGAAAATACATGTTTAACATGTTTTGATGAAATAAAACCAGGTTATGGAATATCATTAAAATGTAAACATGCATTATGTAAAGAATGTTATACAGATTATTTATTAACAAGATTAGAAGATCCTTTAACATTAATTGCAAGTCCATGTCCTTTACTTCAATGTAATTTAATAATAGGTGAATCAATTTTTAAAAAATGTTTTGAAAATAATCAAAAAGCTTTAGATAAATATAATAAATTCTTAATTAAAAATTACACAGAATCAAATTCTGATATTAAATGGTGTCCAAATCCAAATTGTGGTATTTGTATACGTGTCCCTGGTCATGGAATGAAAGAAATTAAATGTCAATGTGGTACAATATTTTGTTTTAGATGCTTAAGAGAAACTCA
Organism: Isotricha sp. YL-2021a; assembly: GCA_023806865.1. Lineage (NCBI taxonomy): Eukaryota > Ciliophora > Litostomatea > Vestibuliferida > Isotrichidae > Isotricha > Isotricha sp. YL-2021a. The sequence goes on along the minus strand of JAJJLH010002161.1, from coordinate 4,581 downwards.
TAGACCATGTGATTGTGAAATGATATCATTATGGGAAGCTAAAAATAAAAGTCAAAGTGAGGATGCAAAATGGATAATTGTAAATACTAAACAATGTCCAAATTGTCATAAATATATTGAAAAAAATCAAGGATGTAATCATATGACTTGTAGAAAAGAAGCTGGAGGTTGTGGTTATGAATTTTGCTGGATTTGCTTAGGTGAATGGAAAAAACATGGAACTAGTTGGTATAAATGTACTTTTTATGATCCTAATAAAGTTGATAAAGAAAAGGAAAAATTGAAAAATGATACTAAGTTTGAATTGGAAAAATATATTAGTTATTTTGATAAATATATTAATCATGATAAATCACAAAAATTTGCTGAGAAATTAAATGATAAGATTTTAGGATATAAGAATCGTTTTCAAAAGGAGAAAAATATTCCTTATTTGGAATTGGCTTTTCTTGATGAAGCTGTTGCAACTGTTATTGATTGTCATAGAATGTTAAAGAATACTTATATTTTTGGATATTATATGATTAAATGTAATGAACAAAAACTTTATGAACATAATCAATATATTCTTGATCAAAAATCAGATCAATTACATGAAATGATTGAACAAGAACAAATTCCTGATATTTTGAAAATTACTAATATTGAAGATTTTAATTCAAAGTTTATTAAATTTAAAAATGATATTATTAATTTAATTAGTACTATTAAAAATTATAGAGAACATTTATTAGATTATATTGAAAATAAAATGATTGATTTAGTTGATTATAAGCAAATTTCCAAAGATGGTAAAAGTGTACCTAAACCAAATATATAAATAATATTAGTTAATAATTGAAAAATTAAAACTATGAATTAAAAATTTATAGAAATTAATAACATAAAATAATTCTAATTTTAAAAAAATTTTATATATGATTCTTAAAATTCATTTATTATCTAGTTATAATAAATATGATTATTAAATTATTTCAAAAAATAAATAAATTTAATTGTTTAAATTAATTAATTGTTGAATTAGAAAAAAAATAAATAAATAATTCAGATTCAAAAATAGTCTTTTAAAAAATATTCAAAAAAAGGAATAATGGATAGAAGAAGAGTTTGGGATGATTATATAAAACAAAAACAATTAACAAATAAAATACATAAAAAATAAAAAAACAAATAAGTTTATCGTAATTAAAACCAAATTTAGGTTGAGAAATTATCATGAATGAAGAAAATAATATATTAGAGCAACTAAATAATTTAATCAAGGGAATATGACTTCAAAAAGTATAATTTATAATTTATGGTATTCATTTATTATTTTTTACTGAAAAATTATCTTTTTGATAAAAGAAATGAATATCAACTTTGTATAAGAATGAAATTTATAATTAAATTTTACAAATGAAATAAAACATAGAAGATTTAATTAAAAAATTCATTTTATTTAGTAAAATGATAAATTGATTTTTACAACCATTAATTTTTCCTTGAATTAATTAATTGGAAGATAAAAATTTTAAAAAAAAGAAAATATGAATTAAAATTATAAAAAAAAAAAAATATAGATAAAGGAAAATAAATTGAAAATGAAGATGAATATGATGATGAATGGAAAAAGATAAAAAAATAAAAAGGGAAAATATATTTATAAAAATAGAAATGAATATGATGGTAAATGTCAAAAAAATAAAAAGAATGGAAAAGGAAAATATATTTATAAAAAAACATAAAATTTTTTTTTAAGAAAGTGGAAAAATGATAAAAAAAAGGAGAAAAAAAAATATATATTCAGAAAAAAATCAGTTAAAGGAAAATGGAAAAATAAATATAATAAATATAATATTAATGACTAATGAATAAATAAAAATTGGTGTTGATTCTATTTTTTATTAAATAATTAAAAATGAGAAAAATATTTAAAAATCCCTAGTAAAGATAGAATTTAAGGATAAAAATATAATTATTATAAAGTTAAATTAATTATATTTTCTTTTTTTAAAATTTTTATATTTTTTAAAATATAATAAATTTAAATTTATATTATATACATATATATATAATATTTAAATATTTATAATATAATTATTATTCCATACATTGAACTAAAATTTCAAATAATTAATTATAAAAAAACTTATGAAAAAATAAATAAAAATTTTTTTATTATTGTTTGAATTTTCAAATTTGGAAATTTTTTTTTAATATTATAAAATAATTAATATTAATAAAAAACAAAATTAAATAAAAAATTAGTTATAATATGAATTTTTAAACATGTACAACAGTATTTTTATCTTCATTAAAATTATGTAATTCAATATGATGATATCCAAAATAATGATTAATAATAATTTTACAAAAATTTAATTTTTCACAAATATAAAAACTAAAAATATATAATCCATCAAAAATAACAAATAAAGCATAAATTCCAGTATAATACATTAATACAATAAAATCACTTTCAACTTTTCTAATAAATATATTATATAAAAAACATAATAGAATAATATTCCCTCTAATATAAGTAATATATCTCATTAACATTGATTTGGAATTAATAAATTTTTTATGTTCGGGAAAATAAGTAAATTGAAATAAATAAGAATATAATATTAATGGATAATTTGCCTCAAAAAGTACATTTAAAATAGGATCCATTTTTTTTTCTTTTTTATTTATTTCATGTAATGAGATATATTGATATGATTTTCTATCAAAAGTCCTTTTAATTAATAGATAAAAAATTTCTAAGAAAATTAAATGGAATTGCCATAGGAAAACTTTACTTTTTTTTTTAGATTTTTCATATATATATGATAAAAATTCTAATAAAGGTATAAAAAAAATTAATATAATTAATATTTCATCTACTTCAATTATATAAATTTGAAATAAAATAGTAAATAATTTGGTTAAAACAAATTTTTTTATCTTACTTCCTTTTTCATCTTTAGGATAAATTGTTGAAATGAAAAAAAGTAAAATTAATAATATAAACCATTTAATTCTGATAATTTTTTTCGTCAATTACATAATGTAGGATTTAATTTATCATATTTAGGACATATTGATCCAATTTTTAAATTTTTAAATAAAGAAAAAACCATTGAATTAAATACATACAAAATTGAAGAAACTGAAACAATATCATTAAGAAATTTATGCAATGAATCATATAATATAAATGATGAATGGGTAAAAACATATTTAAAAAAAAATTCAAATAATATAGGAATATTAAAAATATCAAGAGAAGAAGTATATAATACTTTAAATGGCTATTTTAAAAATTCAAATTTTTCAAAATTAAATATATCAGAATGTTTAGAAAAAAAATTTGATATATCAAAAGGAGGTGATAAATTTGGAATAATTTATTATTCAACAGTATTAGATCACTATAATCATAAATATACAAAAAAACATTATAAAACAATATTACAAGCATATAGTATTGATTCATATTTATATAAAATATATGAATTTATTCAAAAAAATAATGAATATGCTTTAATTATTGCAAGTGATCATGGAGGAAATATTTTTTTAGGAAATGATGAAATAATTTCACATGGGAGTAATGTTGATGGAAATGAGGGAATTTTATTTATTTATACTAAAGAATTAGGTTTTGAATTTAATAAATTAAACGAAAGGAAAACTGAAATTATTAATATGTTTCATTATGCATCTACAATGCCACTTATAATTGAAGGGATTAATATACCTATTGAAGCTATTGGAGTTCCTTTACTTTTTTATAATAATTCTTTTTGGGAAGATAATGTTATTAAAATGAAAACTTTTCAAATTGTTGAATATTTTCAAAAAGTAAGTAATATAATACCTGATTTAAAAAAAAAATTTCATAAATATATTTCTGAGACTTTCCTTATTACTAGAGAAAAAATAAGTTTTGAAGAAAAAAAAAAAAAATTATTAAATTTACATTTAAAAGGGATTAAAATTGTAAAAAGGAAATTAATTCCTTTTTCATGCTATTTTTATATTTTTATAATTACTATTTTTTTCATTGGGAAAATATTTATTGATATTTTATCAATGAAAAATATATTGAAAGAAAAAGATAAAACATTTAATAAAAGATTATTTTACTTAATGATAAATGGATTATTTTTTCCTATAATTATTCTTTTTTTCCCAAGTATTTTTGAATTACAAAATAGAATCAATTTTATTATCTTATCATCATCATTAAATATGTTAATTCCAACTATAAAAACAATTAAAAATGTTGAAATTTTTGCAATCATTATTTTATTATGTAATTTATTTGCTATATATGCTTTTAAAATTGAATTATATTATCAATTTAAATATTTTCTTCAAGGGTTTTATATTCGAAAATTAGCTGTTATTATTGCTTTTTTAATAATTTTTATTTATATTTATTTTTACTTGAAGAAAAATTTATATAATAAATATTTTGATTCACATAAAAAAATACATATGTATTATTTTTCACTTATTTTTTGTATGATTATTGCTTTTTTAATTTTTATTTTTCATTTATTTAAACCATATTATAATGAAGGAAAAAAATATGTTATATTAAATTAT
>JAJJLH010002160.1:0-39454 GCA_023806865.1 Isotricha sp. YL-2021a | reverse complement strand
GAAGAAGGAAGAGAAAAAGTAGAAGGTGAAGAAGGTGAAGAACATCATGATGAAGAAGATAAAAAAGAAGAAGTAGAACAAGAAGAAGAAAAGAAAGAAGAAGAAAAAAATAATCAAGATAATAATAATAATATAAATAATGAAAATGGTGAAGATCAAAATGAAGAAGGAGGTGAAGGTGGTGAAGGAGCAGAAAATGAAGAACCAGTAAATTCATATGAATTCCAAACTATAATAATTTCTCTAGGTCAAGGACAAGAAGAAGAAGCAAAGAGAGCAATATTAAATGATGGTATTAAAAATGGTTCATGGGTTCTTTTACAAAATTGTCATTTATTCACTTCATTTATGCCAGATTTGGCAACAATAGTACAATCACTTTCTCAAGATTATACTGATATTCCAAATGAAATAATTCCTACAAATAGTAATAATACTAATACTAATACTAATAAACATGATAAGCATGATAAGCATGATAAACATGATAAAGATAAAATTCAAGTTCAAGACAATTTAGTTAATCCTAATTTCAGATTGTGGTTAACTAGTATGCCTGTTTCTACTTTCCCTGTTTCAATATTACAAAATTCACTTAAGTTAACTACTGAACCACCAAGTGGAATTAAGAGTAATATGAAAAAGTTATTTGATGATTTAACTGATGATAAAACTGAACCTATTACAAAACCAGTTGATCCTACTAATAAAACTCCTGATGAAATTAAAAAAGAAGAAGAACAAATTGCAAAAGATAATAAAATTAAAAAACAACATTTTACTAAAATTTTATATTCATTATCATTATTCCATGCAGTACTTCAAGAAAGAAAAAAATTTGGTCCAATTGGTTTTAATATAAGATATGATTTTAATCAAAGTGATTTTGATACATCATCACAATTAGTAAATATCTATTTAAGTGAAGCAGATGTTGATTATGTACCATGGGATTCAATATTATATTTAATTGGTGAAGTTACATATGGAGGTTCAATTACAGATGAAACAGATCGTATTGTTATGAATAGTACATTACTTAAATTTATAAATGAAAATTTATTTGAAAAGGAAAAAGATGCAAATGGCAATGATACAGATGTAGAAATGAAATTTGTTTTTGGAAAATATGAAATTCCAGCATATACTTCATTAGAACCTTATCAAAAATATATTAATACATTACCATCTTTTGATGATCCTGATATTTTTGGTTTGAATGATAATGCAAATATTGTTTATGAATTAAAAGAATCATCTGCTTTATTAGGTAATTTAACAAATGTTTTACCAAAAGAATTATCAAGTAAAAAACCAGGAGCTAAAAGTTCAAATGAAATAGTTTTAGAAATAATATCAAATATAGCAGCAGAACAATTTGAAGAAATAGATAAAAAATCAAGAAACAAAATCCATGATAAAATATATGATAACGATTTAAAACATCCATTAACAATAGTTCTCTTCCAAGAAATAGACAAATATAATAATTTAATAGTTCGAATAGAAGCAACATTAAAAGAATTAAAATCAGCAATAGAAGGAACATCAATAATGTCAAACGAAAGTGATGAAATATACCATTCACTTTTAATAAATAAAATTCCATTAGCATGGATGAAAATAGCATATAGTTCATTTAAATCATTTGGTTCATGGATATCAGATTTAAAAAAGAGAATAGAATTCATTCAACAATGGTTAGTAAATGGTCATCCAATAGTATATTGGATGTCAGGTTTATTTTATCCACAAGGTTTCATAACAGGAGTATATCAAAATCATGCAAGAGAAACTAAAATTCCAGTAAGTGATATTACAATGAAATTTACAGTAATGAATATGACTAAAGATGATATTCAAAAAGGACCTAAATATGGTATTTATGTTGAAGGATTATTCCTTGAAGGTGCTTCTTGGGATGAAAAAATAGGACTTATTGATCAGAAACCAGGTGATATGAGATTTAATATGCCTGTTATTTGGTTTGAAACTATTAAAGAAGTTAAACAAGTAAAAGATGATGATGAAGATGATGAAAATGAAAATGAGATTTATTATTATTTGTGTCCTATGTTTAAAACTGGGAAAAGGTCAAGTATTATTGCTTCTAGTGGTAATAGTTTGGAGAAGGTTTTAGATGTAGAGTTACCAAGTAAAGAGAATAAGGATTATTGGATTTTAAGAGGAGCAGCTTTACTTATGCAACTTGATGATTAAATATATAATTTTTTTATAATTTTATTTTTTTGGAATTTTATTTTTTTAATTAATAAATAAAAAAATATTCTTTTTTTCATAAATTTAAAATTCAAATATATATTTATTTTAGAATAAATATTAACATAAAAAAAAAAACTATTATTAAATTCTTTAAATTAAAACAATTGTTAAAAATGAATTAGTGTTTATTTGAAATTAATTTACTATTTATTTTATTTATTATTTTTTTTAATATTGAGATTTAACTTTACCAGTACCACCAAGAACAAAAGTTTTGCATCTTTTTATTCTATATAAACTCTTTCTTTTACATACTGAACATTCTAATCTAAGAACAATTTTTTTAGTAGTTTTTGCTTTCTTTCTAAAAATTGGTTTTTTTTGTCCACCAAAACCTTTTTGTTTTGTATCATATCTTCTTTTTCCTTGAGCTTTTGTTGATTCTTTTCCCTTTTTATATTGAGTTACTTTATGAGTTGTATGCTTTTTGCAAACAAATTTGCAAAAAGTTCTTTTTGTTTTAGGCATGTTAACCATCTTTTTTTAAATGATACGAATTGTTAATTAATTATTTTATTTTTTTTAATTTTTATTAGAAAATAAAAATTAAAAAATAAAATTTTTAATAATTTTTATTACTTTTTGTAGAAATATGGATTTCTAAAGTAAAAAAATTTTTTAGTTAATTTTTAAAATTTTTTGTTTTTGAATTTAATAAGATATATAAAAATATACATAACTTACCATATTCATATTAAAATTATTTAATATTGTTATACCTAATTAATTAAACATGACAATGAAAAAAATTATATTGAAATGAAAATTATTTAATAATATTAACAACTTCTGTTGTATTTTTATATAAATATTTCATTTAAAAAATGAATTTCAGATGTCTTCCAATTCAAAGGAAAAAAATGAGGAAGATAAAATCTCAAATAATAAAAATAAAGAAGAACCTAAAGTGGAAAATATAAAAGAAAATGAAGACATAAACAATGAAGATGATGATGAATCAAATTTAGCCTTTAATAGTAAATTATTTTTAAATGTTGATAAAAATGAAAAAAAAGAATCAACAGATTATGGAATAAAATTTTCAATTGATGATGCTCCTCAACAAAGAATTCATGAATATTTAAATAATGATTTAATAACAGCTTTAGATAATAATCTTTCTAATCCACAAACTCCAATTATTCCAATTGATAATAATAATAATTTAAATGAACAAGGAAAATATAATATTAATCAAATTCCTAAAATTAATTTAGGTATTGAAGAAAAAAATATTCAAAAAACACCTTTGAGTTTATTACAAATTAATAAATTTGATTATACAAAAATGAAAAATAATAAAGGACCTATTAGTTTAAATATGGATAATAATTTAAATAAAAATAATAAAAGTGAATCTCAACAAGGTAAAGAAAAACAAAAAAAACCATTTGAAATAAGAGCTGGTGATTGGACTTGTTTTGATTGTAATAATTTAAATTTTGCTTTTAGAACTAAATGTAATAGATGTGGTTTACCAAAAGAAATTTCAATGAAAAAATATAATTTAGGATTAATACAAAATTTAAATCTTCAAGGAACTACTAATATTATGTATTATCCTAAGAATTTCAATAATCAATAATTCAGTAATTTGATGTTTGTATTATTTATTTACTTTTATACTCGGTTTGAGTATATTATAATTTTAATATATATTTATTTATATTTAATGGGGGTTTATTTAAAAAATAAAGATTAATTCTTTAATGATTTTAAATATTATTGTTACATTTCATTATAAATAATGTCGATAAATTTTTAATTTCTACATTATTTAATAATTCTATTATTTATATATGTTGTTATTTATTTTTACTGTTTATTTAATAATTTGCAATTAATAAATATTAAATATTCCTTAATTTTTTTATTATTGTGTATTTTCTTAAAAATATATAATATAATTTTATATATTTATTTAAACATATTATTTAAAATGTTTTTAATAGAAAAATATTAAATAATTAAATTTATACTATTTTAAAAAAACTCATATAAATTATAATAGATATAATATCAAATATATTATTAATCTATTTTATTTTATTATTATATGAAATACTTTTTAACTTTCAATATAATAATAAAATTATATTTTTTTATTTATTCATTTTTAATATTATCATTATTATTATTATATACAATATTATTTTTTTCAATATTTTTTTTATTATGTTCTTTATTCATTAAATTATTATTGTTTTCATTTTTATTATTAAGTTCATTATCATTAATATCATTAAAATTAATATTACTATAATTTGAAATTGAAAAAAATTTACCTTTTTTAAACTTTTTTTTAAAATTTTTAAAAGAAACAAACAAAACAGTAACATTATCAATTGAATTCCTTTTCAAAGCACTTTTAATAATCAAATCAACAATATCTCCATTCATTTGATGAAAATTATTATAATTTTTTATATTTTCTTTCATAATTTTCCAAGCTAAAGAAACACAATCTTCATTAGTTAAATATTCAAAAATCCCATCACATCCCATAATTAAAAAATCAACTTTTTGATTTCTCAAATTAATTTTAACAACTTCAGGAGTACAAATCAAAATATTATTATTTTCACCATAATCATTTAATTTAGCATCTTTATCCCCAAAAGCTCTACTAACACTTAATCTTCCTGGAATTATTCTCATTATTGAATTCCTAATATAAATATTTCCTCCATTTTTAATAATTCTTTCTTTTTCTTTTATATTATTTGGTCTATGTATAGAATTTAATAATTTAATTTCCTTTCCTGAATTAATAGAAATTATAGCATGACTATCACCACAATTTGCAATATATAAATTATTATCTATTATTAAACATACTAAAGCACATGAACCACTTTTATCATTTTCTTTTATTGCTATATTATTTAAAAAATCATCTTCTGCTTTTTCAAATGATTCTATTATTGATTTTTCTGTATCTTTTAATAGATTTTCATTTTTAATTATGTAATTATGTAAGTTATCTCTTAAAAAATTTGAACAAGTATTTCCTCCATGACCATCAAATAATGCCATATATGATATTTTTGGCCAATATTCTTCTTTGAAGTCTTTTGGTTTTTTTATTGTTAATATTATTGAAACTTTGTCTTCGTTATAATTTCTTATTAAGCCTTCATATGAATTTACTGCAAAGGATTGAATTATTTTATTTATTGAATTTTGAGATTTTTTCACTTGAGGATAATTTGGATAATTTATATCTTTGTCTGATATATTTAAATTATATTTTTCAGATTTTATTTCTTCAATTTTTTTATTACCTTTTGTGAATGTTTTTAATTTAAATAAAACTTTTTTTTTATTAGATTTTTCATTATTTAAAGTTTGATTTGAATTTGTTTTGTTTGTTAAAATATCATTATTATTATTTATTTTTGAATTTTCTTTTTCTATTATTATTTTATTATTTAATGTTACTGATTTTTTTAAACATGATTTTTTTACCGTTGAACTTTTTATAGTTAAATTAAGTGAATTACATATATTTGTTAGTTTATTTTCTTTATTATTTTTATTGTTTTTTGGTTCAATTAAAGGAAGATTAATAATTTCTTCATGTAATTTTGAGATTTCTTGAGTCTTATGATTAGAAATTTGTATTATTTTATATTTTTTATTTTGAAAAGTGTTATATTCCCCTATATTATGATTTGGTTTATTTCTTGTTTTTTCTTGAGTATATTTTTTTGTTTCATTAAAAGTGATATTTTGTTTATTCAAAATTAAATTATTTTGTAAATTAAATTTTATTGGTGATTTTTTTAACTTGAATTTTAGTTCATTTTTTCTTTCTTCTGAAAGTCTATTAATATTTTTTTCTGATTCAATATCTTTTTCTATAATGTTAAAAAAATTTCTATGAGTTATATTCATTTTTCCTTTTGTAAAATCTCTATGGGAGTCTAAAGTATTATTTTTATTTAATAGGTTATTTAAGATGAATTTTTTAGATTCCATAATAGATTAATAATAAATAATTATTTTTGTATTTTTTCAAGAAAACCTTAAATATATACAAATATAATAAAAATCAAATTATAATAAATAAATAAAATAATTAAATAAACTTCAAATATTATTTTTTAAAATTTATGATGTTTATATACATAAATTATAAATAAATAAATATTATTTGTGAAATAATTGAGTATTATAATAATTATGAAATGTACTATTAATTTGAGTTTTATTATTATTATTATTATTATATTCATGTCTTTCTTTCTTTTTAGTATAAATATCTAAAATAGAACCATAATCATAATCACTTAACATTAATTTATTTTTATTTTTTATAAGTCCTTGATTAACTTTTCTATCATATAATTCTTTTTTAATATTTTTATTTCTATTCATTATATTTAAAATACCAATATTAGGTAAACCACATAAATTTTCATAAGCTTTTTGAATTTGAGGAACAAGTTTCTGATTTCTTATTGGAGTAGGTGATTTTAATAAAGGAAAATTATTTTTATGAGTTTTAATAATTTTATTTTTTAATTCCATAGATTTCATAAATAAACCATATTGAGAATATTTATTATCTTTATCTTCTTCAATTTCTTTTTTAATAAATTTATAATATTCATCTAAAGAATAAAAAGTTTTATCACCCATCATTATTAAATTTTTTAATTCTCCTTCATTATTTTTTTTTTTATTATTTTTACTTTTATCTAATAATAACTTTTTCATCTCATCATAAAATAAAGAATCTCTATTAAGAAAAACAAAAGTAGTTTCTTTTTGTATATTTCCTTTTAAAATATCAACATAAGTATAAAAAGCTTCTTTATCAATATTAAAAATACTATCACAAATATTTTCATTTAAATTAATTGTTTCACTTACAGAATTAAAAAATTGATTTAATGTTGCAATTGTTCTTTGACCAAAACAAGAAGTATTTAATGCCCTTTTATTATTTAATAATCTTTCTTTTGATTGAAAAGCTTCTTCTTCTTTTGTTAATGTTCTTTTTATTGCATTTCTTTTTTTTTCTTGTTTTCTTCTCTTTTCAGTTTTTTCAGTTTCATTTTTTATTAATAATTCTGAAAAATAATCTGAGTTTGCTACTTCTCTTAATACTTTTTTCATATTTGGAGGTATTGAAAACATTATTTCTATTTCATCAGGTCTTGTTTTGTAATTTCTAAAATCATTTATCATTTTTTCAAATAAATCAAATTTCGTATTCAATGTTATTTTATTTTCTTTCATTATTAAATTATATTTTTTATTTTTATAAATTATAATAATATAATCATATTTATTATTATATAATTTAATCTTATAAACCTAAAAAAATGAATAATGCATTTTTTTATTTTGTTAAATTCTCAAGAAATAATTTTTTGTAATTATAATATTCAATAAATTATTACTTCGGGATGAACTTCTTGAATAAATCTATGAGGCATGTTTTCATATTTAGAAAACGCAACAAATTGAACTAAATTTCTTTGTGCTTTAATCCCATTTGAATTAATTAACTATTCATTATCATCATCTAATCTTTCTATTTTTCAAAAAATAGAATTTCCAATACCAATAATAATAATACTTAAAGGTAAAATGGAACTTTCTACTATATATACCATCAATAGTTCAATCATATATTATCAATTATATCATCAGTTAATATCATTTAAATATGATATTGTGAATTATTATTATATTTCTTAATATAATTATTCATTTTATTAATTACAGGATTTAAGTTAGTAGGACCATATAATTGAATTTCAAAATTGAAAATTTATAATAACAATCAATAATATTATCGATTGTATAAATATCTGGATTTTCAATAATAAAATTAATAGGAAAACATATATTAATTTCATTTGTTCTTTTAATTTTTGCACCAAAACAATAAATAGAAAATATTGATCATAATTAGAATAAGCTTAAATATTAACTCAAGTTCTAAATGGTCTTATATAATCATTTGGAATATTATTTCTTATATTATGTAATGAATCTTATCATTTGAATTATCATTTGAATCTGTAAAATCATTTGTTATTTGAATTTCTAATTGTAAATAATCCTTAAAAATGTTTTTTTACAAATTAAGGAATACTTATTAGATATAAAGTACTTTTTCAAAAAAAAATCTATTAAAATAGAATCTTGAAATATTATAATTTGAGAAGAATCACTTTTTTTTAATTTCAGATTATAATATTAATGTATTATTATTATTTAAATTGGAATAAGCTTTAAATTTATATTTTATTCCAAGGTTGTTAATAAATTTAATTTTTTCTTGTAAATTATTTGAATCTGAATCTTATTTTTTTGCAAAATATGCAGAAAAATATTTTTTAGGTATTTTTTTCAAATTTCATCATTATCTATTATTTAAATAAACATTTATTTAAAATAATAGTAATTTGGTAAAAAAAAATGTTGTTAAATATAAAAGAATTATAATTCCATTTAAAATAAAACGATATTTTTAATAAATAAACACCACTTTAAAAATAATTAAAAAAAAAACAAAAACTCAAATGTAAAAAAACATAAAGAAATAAAGAAGCAAAAAAAAAATTAAAAAACAAAAAATAAATATTCAAATAACTTAATTTAGAATAAAACTGAAATTTCTAAAAAATCATTTTTACTCTTACAATTTCTTTTCCACAAATTTCTGTTTAACCTCAGTGAAAACTTCATCAACAGTTTTAGTAGCATCAATTTTCAATAATTTACCTTCTTTTTCATAAGTATCAATAACAGGTTTAGTTTCAGCATTAAAAGTTTCTAATCTCTTAGCAATAGTTTCTTCATTATCATCAGCTCTTCCTTCTTTTCTTCCTAATAATCTTTCTTTCATAACTTCATCAGGGACTTCAAAGTAAACAACAGCAACGACATCAGCAACATCTTTCATTTGTTTATTCCATTCATTAATATTTTCTTGATTTCTTGGGAAACCATCAAGTAAAATTTTTTTATTTTTAGAAGAAACAATTCCAAGTTTAACAAATGAAATTAATTTATCTGATGGTATTAATTTACCTTCTTTCATATCATTTTCTAATTCTTGCCATGAATTTCCTTGTTTGTTTTTTACTACATTTCTTAATATGTCTCCTGTTGACATGTGATTATAATTGAACTCGTCTTTTATTTTTGTACATTGTGTTCCTTTTCCACTTCCTGGACCTCCTATTACAAATACTACACGTGCTTTACCACCGGCGGCACTTGCTGCTGAACTTCCTCCACAACCCATTTTTTTTTATGTTTTTTTCTCTTTTTGGATTTGATTTTATAACTGATTTGAGAATTAATTATTATTTTTTTATTTTTTTTTTTTTTTTGAAATATTATTTTTATTTTTTTTTTTGTATGCTAATTTTTATATGTTAAATGAGTTTTTAGGGTTTTGGATGTTTGTAAATAGAGTTTTTTATTTAAATTAAAATTATTAGATTTATTGGTATTTTTATTGAATATTGGAAATAAGTTTATATTTAATATATAATCTATTGAAGTATCATTTAAAAATAATGATAAAAATATTTAAAAGTTAAAATTAAAAAAATATATTAAAAATAGATTAAATAATATTACAAAATCTTCTAAAACAGATTATTTCCTAATTTTATAAATTATTTATTATAAATAACTTTTCTAAATAAAAACCCTGAATTATAAAAGCCAATATTTAAATAATAAAATCCCTTTCATGAAAAATAATATATTTAATATTTATATTATATATATTTAAAATACATCAAAAATCATAGACCTTAAATTTCTATTAAAAAATCCTACAAAACAACCAAAAAAAATAATAAAATAAAAAAGAAACAAAAAACTAAAACAACATTTTTTTATTTCAACATTTTTTACTTTGAACTCAATTCTCTAACACCTTTCCAATTATTAGGTGCTTTCAAATTTCTACTTTTAATATAATTACTAAGAACATTTGCAGGTCCATCATCAGGATCAATTTTTAAACAAGTCCCAAAATATATATTTGCACTTTTCCAATCACCTTTCTTATAACATTCAATCCCTTTATTCCAACTATCCTTAAAATCATCACTTCTTATTTTAATTAATTCCTGATAAGAATTCTTTTCTAAAATAATAGGAGTAACACTTCCACATTCTTCAATTAAAGCATCCAACTCTAATTTTTTTTCATTAAAAATATTTCTTTTCTCTTTATTAGAGACAATTAAAATTTTACTTTCTTTTTGTCTAGAAACATTTAAATTTAAATCAATAGTATATAAATCTAAAGGTAATTCACTTCCTTTAACAGTAACTTTATCAACATATCTACAAATATTTTTCATATCATCTGTGAATAAATCATATAATACACCACTAATTAAAATACTTAATTTAAATTGTCTAGTTGCAGTTTCTAATCTTGCAGCAATATTTACATTAGGACTTAAATAAGAAGCATCAATTTTATATGTTGAACCAACTGCTCCTTCAATACCATAACCCATATGAAGACCAAAACCCATATTTACTTTAAAATTTGGTATTTTTTTTAATATATTTTCATTTTGCCGATATGATAATATATCTAAATTTTTATTTATTTTTAATATTATTCTTAAACATGCTAAAACTGAACAATCTGCTATTATTCCTATTTGAGGATTTACTGGATCGATTTCTAATAAATTATCTTTTTTTATTATTTTTTCATTTGGTTTTCCCTCATTTAATTTTATTTCATTATAAAATTTCCATACGTTTAAAAAACTTTCTCCTATATTTTTATTTGTTGAACCTTTAAATCTATCAACACTTGAATGAACTATTTCTGCTATTTTATTTATGAATAATATTGTTTTTTCTTCTAAAGCTAAGTTTATTTCTTCAAATTGTCTTATGTCACAAAAACCAAAAATTGCAGTTTTTTTTTTCCCTTTTAAACGAGGATTTAAATCTTGATTATTTGATAAATTCTTTGCAATTATTTCACCTCCTGCATCACCAAAACCAATTGCTAATAAAGCAGAAATTTTAATAATTGCACTTTTTATTACTGTAACTTCATAATTATCATCATTACTATTATCATGTTTAAATGTTGAACCTGTACTTCTTCTTTTTATATTAGGATTGTGGTTATTCACTAAGTTATTATTATTTTTATTATTATTTTCCTCATTTATATTTTCAATTTCTGCTTTAATTCCATCTTGTAATTCATCAATATTTTTAGCTCCAATTGGATCTTTTGCAACTTTTTCTACTATTTCTATCATAATTTCTAATGGTTGTAATACTAAATTATTTGCATCATTTTCAAATAAAATTGAAGAAAATGTTAATGCTACACAAACAAAAATTGTTTGAAATAAATTTAACAAAGATCCTAATTTTGTTTCTTTTCTTAAAGAATATACTATTCTTACCATTGCATCATCTGAATAAACTGTTGATAATTCTCTATATCGAAATTTAAAATCTTTCCATTTATTATTTAAATAAAATGTTACTCCATTTATTGTTATATTTACAGCTGGATAATTTTTATCATATAAATGAGTAATATTAATTTGGTCATCTTTTATTCCTCTTGTTGCAAAAATTGTATAATGTAAGCTTAACATTTGAGAAACGAATTCATAAGTCGTGGTAACTTCAGTTTGCCAAAAGTCATCATTTAATAAAGGAAAAATAATTAATAAAACCAAAATTAAAATAATAACTTTTTTAGTTAAAGACTCTGTAATAATTTGACTTATTTTTGATTCTTTAATAATATTTTCATCATTATTATCATCATCCTCATCTTTATTATTATCTTTTTTTTCATTATTTCCATTTTCTTTTTCCTTATTATTACTATTTTTATCATTTTTTATATTATTTTTATCACTATTATTATTTCCATTATTTTGAATCCCATTTTTTAATAATAAATTAGATTGTATTAATAAACCACCAGTTGATTCACCAGTTTTATTAATAGTATGTATTTTTCTTTCTCTCAATCTTTTAAAAGTCCTACTTTTATTAATAGAAACTGCAGTAGTTGCATTTTTACTATTTGAATTAGTAAAACTTTCATTATTATTATTTCCCTTATCTAAATTCTCAGATAATATTTTCGAATTAGATAAAGTATCATCATATTCTTTTTCTAACTTTTCCATAATTTTCTTTTTATTTTCTAATTTCATCTTTTCTTTCCTTTCCTTTGCAATTAAAACACTTTTATATAACTTAACCATTCTAATCAATCTAACAATTCTAATAACTCTCAAAACTCTAGTAGCTCTAGAAGCAGTACTAACTTTTGATATTGCTTTAGCAGCCTGAGCACTTTTTCTTTTTCTATTTTTTGATATTTTATCTTCTTTAATTGGTCCATAACCCATAATAGGATTCATAATATAATCAATATCTTGAATGAGAGAAATTGTAGAAATTAAATCTAACCAGAAAAAAAAACTACAAATATAATTTTCTTTTGATATACAAGTTAAGAAAAATTCTAATGAGAATAATCCTAATAAAATACATTGAATTATATTAAATGCTTCATCTACTTTTATACTTAGAAATGCATAACAAATATCACTTGCGAATAATGCCCAAATTGTTAATATTGACATTGTTATTAATATTGGAGATGAGTCTAAGAATTTTACTATTTTTTTTTTCCATTTTTTATCTTTTTTTCTTTCTTCTAATGATCTTGTTTGTGACTCTCCAAAGAAGGATGTTGCTTTTGATATAAAATTATTTTTATCTATTTTTGATATTGAATATCGATTCTCTGCTTCGGATTTTTGATGTTCTTTTTTATTTTCTATTTTTGTTGTTATTTCTATTTGTGATTCTTTTTCTTTTGATTTTATTATGCTATAATTTATTATTTTTACATTGTTTTGGGATTCCATTTCTATTATTTGTTTTTCTTCTAATTTAGCTTGTTCTATATTATTATTTGTTGTTGTTGGATTTAGTAGAATCTCATTGGAATTTATTGATACTTCTGATTTGATTCGATTATGTCTTTGAATTTCACTACCCCCATTATTTTTTTCTTCTTCCATTTCATGTTCAGACATTATTTTATTATCTTCAAATTTTATTTTTTAAATTTTTTTAAATGTAATTAAATAAAAAATATTGTAAATAAACCATTAAAAAAAAAAACTAATATTCAAAATAAAACAAAATATCAAAAAAAATAAAAAAAACAATATAAAAAAATTGAAAAAATAAAAAACAAAAACTCCAAAAAAAAAAAATTAAAAATTTAAAATATGTCAGAACAAATACAATCACAAAACCAAATCCAAAACCCATTATCATCACCTAATCGAAACCCATTAAATCCAAATTCTCAAAGTCCACCAAAAACAACAGAAACAAATTCAAAAACAATAGAATCAAATCAAGAAGAAGAAGCTCCCTCAGCAACAAATTATAAAATATCAAAAACTTTTCGTTCATCAACATTTGATTTATTTCCTAAAGAAATTAATTGGGGAAAAGCAGTTGTTGATTATGATTATAGTAAAAGAAATTTAGAATGGGGTTATAATAAAAAACCTTTTGTAAGAACAAAAAATTTAATAAGAGAAATTGAAAATCAATTTGATCCAATTTTACAAAAATATAATAATGATGATATAAATAAAGAAATTAAATCAATTGAAAAAAAAGATTTATATGATAAATTAGCAAAAAATTATGATTATCAATTAAAATATGAACAAAGTTATAATATTATTAATTTAAAAGATAAATTAAAAGGATTTGAAAATCATCCTAATTATCCTAAAATTATTACAAAATTAGGAAAAGCAGTTGAAAAAAATAAAAATAATAAAAGATTATATAATGTCTTATCTAATTTTACTTGTGAAGAACATCATTTTGATGCTCCTGAAAGAAGACCTAAATTCAAAGAAGAAAGTGAAAATGAAATTAAACCAAAATTAATTAATTCTAATCATTATAAAGAATATGATATTATTACTAATGATTATAAATTATTTAATAAAGAAAAAAAATCAACTGATTTAGAAGTTGTTAAATTAAAAGCAGCACAAAAATTTTTTCAAACACATGATTATGATTGTGTTAAAGGGAAATTTTATGATTCTGAAAAGGAAAAAAAATTCCAAGAAGATTTAAAAGCAAAAAATGAAAAATTAATAAATATGAAAAGACATGAAATGTTTAATCCAGTTAATAATATTATTTATGATAAGGAAAGATTAGAAAATTATGATAAAAATATTCATACTTCACAATTAAAATATCGTCATAGACCAAAAATTGAAAATTATTACAGAACAAAAGAATATGAAAATGAGAAAAAAAAAGAAGAATGTTTAAAATATAAATTAAATTATGATAGATATAAATTACAAGATGAAAGAGGATATGATTTTTTTAATATGAAAAATACATATAATCATTATAAAAATACAGCAAGTTGTAATAATAAAAAAAATCCTTGGGAATTATTAAAAGATAAAGCAGGTGAAAATGAAACTTTTTCAACAAAACAAATTTATAAATCTCCATATGATACTACTGATGTTGATAAAAATGAATATGAATTTAGAATCAAAAGAGAACAATTATTAAAAAATTTACCTAAATTAGAAAATGAAGAATCATTTAGAAGAATTGAAATTCCTCATAAAATTAAAAATAGAAATATTAGTACTTCACCTGATACTCGACAAGGTTTTATAGATAAAGAGGTTTGGTTTAGGAATCCTAGGAATATTGATATGAATTCTTTTCATCGTAGGAATATTACAAATAATTTTTGAGATTTTGGATTTATTTTATTCTTTTTGTTTTTTTTTTTTTTTAGAAATTTTTTTATTTATTTATAATTTATAATAAGAAAATATTTAGTATTTTGAAATAATTTTTTTTATTATTATTATTATTTATAAATATACAATAGATATTTTACCATAAAAAAAAACATAAAATAACAAATTTAATTATTTAATTTTATACAAATTTTTTCTATAATTTCATTATACTGATTCATCATTCCTTTTATAAGTTTAAATTTTAAAATTGATATTTCTGTTATAAATGAATTGATAATATTAACTTCAAATTCAATGATTAAATTTTTTTCACAAATTAATTTAAATTGATTCTTTTTATCAATTCTATATTTAATTCTCCATGAATTTAAAATTTGAATTAATTGATCTTTAATCAGATTTTTTGATTTAAAAAACAAATTAAATAAACTAAATTGTATCAAATTACATTTTAAATCATTTTCATTAATTTGATATAATTTATAAGAATCGTTATTCTGATTAGTAATTTTTTGATTTAAATTTATGTTATTATCATTTAAATTAAAATTATTTATTTTGATAATTTGATTATAATTCTTTTTACATATTTCATTTTTATTAATTATTTTTTGAAATTCACTATTTTTTCCTGTTAATGATTTATTAATATCTTTTTTATTTGTTTTTTTATCTGAATATAATAGTTTTTCTGGTTTTATATTTTTATTATAATTTATTGTATTATATGATTTTTTTAATGAATGGTTTTTTTTTATTAATATATTATAATTATCAAAATTCGGTTTTGTTTTAATTGCTGAATTTGATTTAATATTTTTTATCTTTCCTTCACTTTTTGATTTATCTATTAAAGAAGATTTGTCTAATGTATTTTTCAAAATATTATTATTTTTTTTAATTGAATAAGATGATTTTATATGTTTTAAACTTTTTTTCCTTTCATTTTTATTATCATTATTTATTGTTTTATAGAAAATAATTTGAGATTTATGTTTATTTAGATGTGTTTCAATATTTGAATTATTTAGTCTTTTTTGTTTTTTTTTTAAAGATGAATTCCTTTCATTAATACTATTATCAATAGAATTATTATTAATTCTTATATTATTTGGTTTTGATTTTTTAATTAAACTTTTATTTTTTTTAACACTTTCTTTTCTTTTTTCATTTTCTTTCTTCAATATTACTATTTTTTCACTTAAAGTTTTAAAAAATCTCATATTTGTTTTTTTTGTTACTGAATGAGATAATATATGAATATTATCATTATTATTTTTTTTATATTTTTCTGATTGATTCCTTTCTAAAATATTACTATCACTTTTTTGAAAATAAATTTTACAATTATCAATTAAATTACTATTCATATTAACATTATTATTATTATTATTAATCTCATTTTTATTTACTCTTTTAATATAACTTTTAAAAGGAATTTCATTTAATTTTCCTTTACTACTAGATCTTTCTTTAACAACTTCATCAATATCAAAATGATATTTTTCCATTAAATTATTAACATCATTCCTATAATTTTCATAATCATCACTAATTAAATCACTAATACTTTCTTTTCCTCTTCTAACCATTCTCCTTAATAACAAATAATAAGTAGTAGTAATATTATTATGTTCATCTCTCAAAATATTTTCTCTTACTTCTTGTTTATTAAAATTCATATCATTCATTAAATCTATAATCCCTTCATCAATAGGAATAATTTCTTTATTTAAATCAATACCATAATGATAATTATCATTAATATCATTTTTAAACCAAGAATGTTCTTTAATTTCATTTAAAGTAATTCTTTTTAAAGGATTAGTAATTAACATTTTTTTAATTAAATCAGAACAATTTTTAGAAACAAAAGAAGGAATAAAATATTTACCTTTAATAATTTGTTTAAATAAAGAAATTTCATTATTATCATTAAAAGGTAAATTCCCAGTTACCATCAAATATAAAATTATACCACAACTCCATATATCAATTTTTAATCCAGAATATTTTTTTCCTTTTAATAATTCTGGAGCTGCATATAAAGGAGAACCACATGGAGTTTTTAATAATTGATTTTTATTATAAAAATTACTTAAACCAAAATCAATTAATTTTATTTCATTATTTAATGTTAATATTATATTTTCTGATTTTAAATCTCTGTGACATATTCTTAATTTATGAATATATTCTATTCCACTTATTATTTGTTGGAAATATTTTAAAGATTCTTTTTCTGATAATTTTTTTTTTTGGATAATGTAATCAAATAATTCCTTTCCTGATGCATATTCTTGTATTATGTATATTTGGTTTATTGTTTCTATTGTTGTATATAAATTTATTATATTTATGTGATGCAGTTTTTTTAATATTGAAATTTCTCTTTTTAAACGATTTTTATCTTTTTCATTTCTTAATTTTTTTTTTTCTATTATTTTTATTGCTACTTTTTCCTTTGTTAAAATATGAGTTCCTAAATATACAACTCCGAATGTACCTTCCCCTAATTTTTCTCCTAATGTATATTGTGATATATTTGATAATGGTTTATTTAATTCATCATTTATATTATCCATTCAATTTTTATATGTTTATTTTTAATTATTTTATATATTTTTAAATTAAAAAATATTTAAATAATTGATTGTGTTTAAAGAGAAAAATGGAAAAATTAATAGAATTCTTAGAAATTATAAAAAATTATTTATATTGATAAATATGTTTATATTTTTTAATAACCCTACGAAATATTAAATTCAAATAAAGATATATTTTTGAAACCATTTAATAATTAAAATCATTTTTATATTATACTTAAATAGAATAAAAAAAAAAAGTTAGTAAATTAAAAAGAAATTCAAATATTTTAACAATAAAATAAAACCAAATTCTACTTTCCATATAAATACCTATGATCAACTTCTCTAGCTTTCTTAATAATCTCCCCTTCATTAACCCTACATAACTTTCCATCTTTAAAAACAACCTCACCTTTAACAATAGTAAAATCAACACATCCTTTAAACCCAACAGTTCCTAAAAATGACTTTAAATCATAATCACATCCCACCATTTCAATCCTATCACAATTAATCCCAAATAAATCACAACATTTTCCTTCAGAAAGTGATCCTAAATCATTTCTCCCAATTAATTTAGCTCCACCATTAGTAGCAATTTTCAATATATCATAAGCACTTGGTGCATCCTTACTTTCATTTAATCTATGTAAAAGGTAACAAACTCTCATTTCTTCAAGTAAATTTGAACCATCATTACTTGATGAACCATCAACACCAAGTCCAATATTAACATTATTTTTTCTTAATTCTTTCATTCTCATTATTCCTGATGATAATTTCATATTTGAAATTGGACAATGTGCAATTCCAGTTTTAGTTTCTGATAATAATTTAATTTCTTCATCATTAAAATGAATACCATGTGCATAAAAAACATCATTTCCTATTAAATTGACTTCTTTCATTAATTGTAATGGTCTCATATTATATTTTTCCAAAGTCCAATTTTCCTCATCTTTCGTTTCTGCTAAATGAATATGTAATCTTACATTTTTTTTCCTAGCAAGTTCAACAGTTTTTTTTAATAATTCCTTAGTACAACAAAAAGGAGAACAAGGACCAAGAATAACATTTCTCATAGAATTAATATTCCCATCATGAAATTTATTAATAGCATCTTCACTCTCACTTAAAATCTCATCAATTGATTGTACTAATCCATCAGGAGTATCTCCTCCATCTTCCTTACCTAAATCAATACTCCCTCTTATTAAACATAATCTAATACCAATTTTTTTCAGCAGCATCAAATATAGTTTTCATAATATTTTTTGATCTTCCTTTAGGCATTGAATCCATATGATCAACTGTTGTAGTACAACCAGTTTTTAATAATTCTGATAATCCTACTATTGCACTATAATATGCTACTTCATCATCTATTTTTTCCCATATTTTAAATAAGAGAGATAACCATTCGAATAATTCCATATTTTGAGTTTCTGGTAAATTTCTACTGAATGTTTGATATAGATGATGATGGGTGTTTATTAATCCTGGGTATATTACATGGTTATTTGCATCTATTATTGTTTGAGATGATTCTAAGTATTTTGGATTTAGAGATGAGGTTTCACCTATTTCCTTTATTATACCATTTTCACTGTAGATATATGCGTTTTTATAAATTGTATCTTTTTAGTCACAGGTTATTAATGTTGAGATATTTTTTATTAGGAGGGTTTTTGGGTTTTCCATTTTATATATTTTTTTTCTTGATTTTTGCTTTTAACTTTTTTTTTTTTTTATTTTTTTTCTGGATGATTTTTTTTTTAATTGTTTTATATAAATTTAATATTTAATTTATGAGATTTGGGTTTGTTAATTTTTATTTTGAATTTAAATCAATTAATTTAATATTTAATTTTTTAATAAATATAAAAAAAATATTTAAATTAAAGATCTAAATCCATTACATCATATTTATGAGCTTTTAATATTGAAATAAACCTTTCTAAAAAATCATCAAATAATTTATGTTTATTATGCATTGATGGATTTATTACAAAATAAAAATAATCTTGTTCAATTCCACTATAAACAATTTTCCTTTTTTCATTCAATCCAATTCTATATAAAATTTTTAATGAATTATCATTATAAAAAATAGCATGAATAACATTTTTACTTTGATTCCTAACAACTTCATAATTAACAATTGGATTATTATTTTTTTGATTAACTTTATTATAAAAATTAATAAGTTCTTCAACAAATAATTTAAATTCAGTTAACATTAAAATAAAACCATTTGTATCTTTAGTAATCCATAAATTAACAGTTAAATCTTTTATAATAGAATCAATTTTACTTAAATATTGTAAATATAAAGTAACTTTTGAAGAACAAATAAAATGATTTAAAGCCTTTAAAAAATTTAAATTTGATACATCATTCCTTTTATCTAATTCATCTTTTTTAGTAATATCAATAATTAAATGTTGAAAAGTTATAACTGAACTATGTTTTAATGATAATTGTGACATATATTTTAAATTTTGTTCTCTTTTTTTAAATATTTTTCTTTGGAAATATTCTTTTTCGATATCATTATTATAATCAGTAATTCTTCCAGTATCATTATATTCTTTTTTCTTTTGATAAGTTAAATAATAATCTTTTATTCTTTCTTTAAATTTATTATCTTCTATTGTATATATATCATTCTCTTTACCATTATTAATTTTATTTTCAATTTCATCAACAAAAAAAAAATATAATTCTTCTCTAACAAATTTTTCTTTATCATCAATTGATTTAATACTATTATCATTTATTAATTTTTCAATCAATTCATTTAATTTATTATTATTTATTCTTTCTAAATCATTTTCTGGATTTTTTATTTTAAATTGAGATTCTATATGAAATAATTCTTTTTTATGAATTAAATTTCTAAATTTTTTGGCATAAGAAACATTACTTAATTGTTTTTTAATATAATTTGGAATATTTACTTTTGCAAATTTAACTAAATTTATATTATATTCTTCTTTTTCTAAATGAAGTTCTTGATTAATTCCTTTATTTTTATATAAAGATATTGTTAATTTTAATTTTATTTTATCTTCTAAATATTGTTTTGAAAATTGAGATATTAAATTTTCATCTAAATTTACATATTTTAATTGTCTAAAATTACCTATTTGAATTGGAATTTCTTTCATTTGATTTTGTGCTAAAAATAATCTTTCTAAACCACATTCTCCTTTATTATTATTATAATTAAATTTTTCAAAAGAATTTCCAATTAAATTTAACATTTTTAATTTTTTATTAAATATATCAACATTTAAAACAGAAAAATGATTTTCACTTAAATCAATTTCTTCTAAATTTATTAATTTTGAAAAAGTTAAAGGTAAAGTAACTAATTCATTTTTTCTTAAAATAATAATTTTTAAATGTATTAATTTTTCAATATGATCTGGTAATTTATGAATTTTATTAAAACTCAAATCTAACTTTTCTAAATTTTTAATTAATTCCCAAGAACTAGGATTATCATCTAAAATAACTTCACTACAAGTTAAAGATAATTCTTTTAATGGAGAAGTATAAATTGATCTTCTATAATTTGGAAATTGTTCTTTTTGAAATAAAGGAAAATTTGTATTTGCATTTTGAATACTTAAAATTTCATAATTTGCTTTATTGAAAAAAAAATAAAATCTTTCTGTATCTTCTCTTTTTAAATCCATTATTTTCATTTTATATTTTTTTTCTTCATCATTATTTTCTTTTGTCTCACCATAACTTTCATTTTTTTCATCTTCATCATATTTATTTGTAAAAAAATAATCATATAAAGTTGGATTTGATTTTTTAATATCTGGTTTATATAAAATAAATTTTTGATAATGTTCCCATAATTCATTTTCATTATCATTTATTAATTTTAATACACTTTTTTGATTTTGTATTCCACCATGAAATTTTGGATATTTTTCTACTATAAATAATATTTTTGCTTTTCTATTTTCAGCAGCTTTACAATTTCCCATTTATTTATTATTTATATAACGAAATTTTTTTATTTATGGTAATTTTATTTTTTTTATAATATTTTGATTTATTGAAATTTTTTTATATTATTATTTTTTTATTTAATATTTATTTTTTTTATTTTATTATTTGAATTATTTTTTTATTTTTAAAAATTAATTTAAAAATTAATTATTTTCATTAAAGAAAAATCGATAATTTAAAAAGCATAAATATTAATTTAAAAAACAAATTAAAAAAAATGAATTCATCTCAAAAATACCAAATGACAGACATTTCACTAAACGAATTAGAATTATCTAAAATATTCCAAGATCAATACAATGATTTATATCCAAAAATACTTCAAATTCCCCAAAATCAATTTATTTCAAATCTCCTAAAACAAGTTTCAATATTTACAAAAATTTTAGGAAAAAATTTTTCTGATTCTCTTATTAAAAAAGTACAAACTATATTTCTAAAAATATACTTAAATGATAAAAACCAATGTATAAATGATTTAAATATTTTAAGGAGAATAAAATTAGAAAAACTTCCTTTCTTAGATAAACCAAATTATTTTATTCATTGTCAAAATTGCAATGAAGCACTTCATAATTGTGGAAATGGTTTAGTAATTTATAATAATAATATTTATTGTATTCCATGTGAACAAGTTTATAAACATTTTCAAATAAAAATGTTTTGTGCTGAACATAATATTGAATATTATTCAAAAGTTAGAATTATTGAAAATAAAAATTATGAATTTTTATTCCCTGTTTCTTTTAATAAATTACATTGTGAGAAAAGTAAAGAAGATTTAATTAAATGTTCAATTTGTGATAATCAATTATATTGTGATATTAGTTTTTGTAAAAATTATATTACTAAATTAATTTGTTATCATTGTAAAAAAATTTTCGATGTTTCTAAATTATTTTCTTATTGTGATATATGTCATAAAAATTTTAAATGCGAACCTAAAATTCATATTGAATTTGATAAAAATAAATTAAAATCAATTTGTATTATTCATTCTTTAATTAAGCAAATTTACTCAATACCAAAAGTGATAATGAGTAAAGAATGTAATTGTGAAATAAATAAAATGAGGAAATTTAAACATTATGATGGAGGAATATTATTTGATGGTATTTATAATGGGAAAAAAGTTATTGTTTGCAGTGAATGTTTTAATATTTATAATTATGATAATTTTGAATGGATTTGTCCAATGTGTAATAAACATTTTAAAACTAAAGAAATGAGATTAAGTAAATCAAGTTATAAAACAAAAAATTCTTTGAGAAGTTTAAGTGATTTAAATAAAAAAAGAAAAGAAAGAGAAAAGTCTAATAATATTGTTAAGAGAACTTCTAATAATTTAAGTTTAAGTCATTTATATAAAAAAAGTATTAATGATGAAATTAATGGAAAAAATAATATTATTCAAAATGATATTAATAATAATCAATTAATGAAAAAAAGTACTGAAATTGATTTTAGAAATTATTGTTCTCCTGAAGAAACAAAAAAAATGCATAATATTTTATTTGAATTTATGAATATTAAAAATGGGAAAAATTCATTTAGATTTAATAACAAACCAAAAATATCAATTAATAATAATAGTGGAACAAAATTAAATTTAAATAACTTTTCCGATACACAAAGATTAAATAAAAATAATAAATTCATTGGAAAATATTGTAAAAATATCCCATTAAAAATAGATATAAGTACAAAATTAGAAGAAAAGGAAATAATGAAAACAGAAATTGATAATAAATTAAACACAAATAGTGAAGGTCAAAACTCAGATTCAACAAACATAGGAAGTATTGAAGATAAAAAAAATTTTATTCATGTTCCAATTTATACAGATCCAAATAAAAATTATAAAAAAAATGAATTTGATTCTGATGATTATAATATTTTAAAATTAATCGGAGAAGGAACATTCGGTAAAATATATTTAGTAGAACATCCAATAACCCATATAAAATATGCAATGAAAAAAATTTCAGCTTCATCAATGAATGAATTAAATGAAAAGAAAAAAGAATATGAATTATTAATAAATTTACATAATGAAAACCCTTCATTAAATATTGTTAAAATTTTTGGAATTCAATGTAAAAAATTAGATAAATTAACATATGTAATGTATGTTTTAATGGAATTAGCAAATTTAGATTGGGAAAAGGAAATAAGACAAAGAGCAAAAAAAAAATTTTTTTATACTGAAAATGAATTAATAAAAATATTAATAAATTTAATAGAAACTTTCTCATATTTACAAGGAAAAGGAATAAGTCATCGTGATGTAAAACCACAAAATATTCTATGTTATAATAATAATATTTATAAAATTGCAGATTTTGGTGAAGCGAAAACTAAAGAAAAAAAAAGATTTGAATTATTTAAAAATGGTTTTTTTGAAAATGATGATTATAATAATGATACAAATAAACAAACTGTAAGAGGAACTGAATTATATATGAGTCCAATTTTATTTAAAGCTTATAGAAAAAGTCCTTTGGAAAATACAGAATATAATGCTTTTAAAAATGATGTTTTTTCACTTGGTTTTTGTCTTTTTTTTGCTGCTACTCTTACTTATCAAAGTTTATATGATATTAGAGAAATTAATGATCAAGATACTGAAAAGATTATTATTGAAAAGTATCTCAGAGGAAGATATTCTAAAAATTTCATTAACTTAGTTGTTTTTATGTTACAAATTAAAGAAAAGAGAAGACCTGATTTTATTGAGTTGAATTCTTGGATTAGAAATAATTATTTTCCATAATGATGATATATTATATGTTCTTTTTCTTTTCCTTTTTTTTTTGATTTTTTTTACTTAAAAATATATAAAAATTGTTGTAAATATAAAAACTTTATAAATATAATAAAAAAATAAAAAATATAATTAAATAATTTTTAAAAAAAAAATTAACAAAATCCCATAACTCCCATAAAAAAATAAAAAAAAAATTGAGAAAAAAAACAAAAAAAAATAAAAAAATGTCAAGAGCCTTGCTAAAACCATTTGAAGAATATCAAAAAGCCCGTATAACCTTTGTTCAAACAATAGCAGACCTAGCATCAAAACCTTCAAACATAGAAGCATTAAATGCAGCAGGAGTAATGGGTCTCCTTCGTCCTCTCCTCTTAGATAGTGTTCCCTCAATTCAACAAAGTGCAGCATTAGCAATAGGACGTCTAGCAAACTTTAGTGAAGAATTAGCAATAAGTGTAGTTGAAAATAATATAATTCCACAATTAATTTATTCCTTATTAAAACCAAATAGATTTTTTAAAAAAGTAGCTTGTTACGTTTTTAAATCTGTTGCTAAACACAATGAAAAACTTGCTGAAGAAGTAGTTAAAAATGGAGCTCTTGAACCTTTAGTTCAATGTCTTGATGAATTTGATACTGATGTTAAAGAAGCTGCAGCTTGGGCTTTGGGTTATATTGCTAAACATAGTCCTGAATTAGCACATGAAGTTATTAAAGCAAATGCAGTTGATAGTTTAATTTTATGTTTACAAGAACCTGATATATTATTAAAAAGAGCTGCTGCTTTAACTTTAGGTTATTTATCTTCTCATAGTGAACAATTAGCACAACCTGTTGCAGAAAATGGTTTAGATACTATTATATTTTTTTTAAGTTATAATGATACACAATTAAAAAGAAATATATGTCAATTACTTGGAAATATTTCTCGTCATAGTGTAGAATTAGCTACTCATGTAATGGGAAAAATAACAAATCCACAAAAATTATTAAATTGTTTAAAAGATCCTGATGATATAGTAAAAAAAAATGCTGCATTTTGTGTATGTGAAATAGTAAATAAATCACCATCAAATGCAACAATAATAACTGATAATGGTGGTGCAGGAATATTAGTAGATTATATAACAAATATAAAAGGAGATCCTCGTTTATATGGTATTTTAGCATTAGGATTTATATCATCATTCAAAAAGGATTTAGCTTGGAAAGTTATTGAAGCTAAAGCAATAAGTCAACTTGCTGATGCATTACAAAATGAGGTTTCTCCTCAATTGAAAGCAGCTGCATGTTATGCTCTTGGTCACATAGGTAGACATAGTACAAGACATTCAAAAGAAGTTTCTGATAGTAATGTTTTATCATTAATGTTATATTATTATAAAGATGTAAAATCAACTGATTACTTAAAAGAAAAAGCTAAACAAAGTATGAAAAAAATTATTGATAATTGTGCTAATTTATCAGCATTGGAACCTTTATTATATGTTGCTCCTGATAATATTTTAAAACATATTTTAAATCAATATGTTAAATATTTAAAAACTAATAATCATGAATTAAAAGATTTTGTTCAAAATGGTGGATTGCAGAAATTAGAAGAAATTAGATATGGAGATATGGTTAAAAAAAGTCATATTAGTGGAATTTTAGTTCATTTAATTAATACTATTAATTCTTATTATCCTTTAGAAATTGTTAAGTATTATTCACCTGAAGGAGCTAATGATGAAGATTTACCTAAGGAAGCCCTTAATGAGGAAATTATGAATGATTCTATTAATGAAGGGAATGAAGGGAATGAACATGGTGAAGAAGAAAAGAAGGAAGATGAAGGGGAAGAGTAGCTTTTTTTTAATTTTTTTATAGATGAAAATGTTTTTTTTTAAAATGTTTTTTTTTTTATTTTTTTTATTTTTTTTTTGGTTTTTTAAAAGAGAAAAAAATAAAAATTATCATATATTTAAATATAGAATTTTTTTTATTTTATTTATAAATTTAAATGTGCTTTTTATATAGAAAATATTAACATTTTATAATTTAATAAAATCTTCAATCTTATAATGTTTTGATTCTCTTTTTCCTTCATCTAAATTATTAATTGCTGTATTTACTTTAGTTTCTATTGTATTTGTTAACAATTCTTTTTTTTTTTCTAAAAGTTCACTTCTACTTTTTTTATTTTTTTTAAGTGGATTTCTATTAATTGCTTCAAGAGTACCAATTTTAAAAGCAAAATCATATTTTAATTTATCATATTCTAAAATATTTTTACTTTTCATAATTTTATCAATATCATCCTTATTAAATATTTTATTTTTATAATGTATTTTTTCTTCACTTTTTAAATTACGAAGAATATTTTGATATCTATGAAAAAATTTAATATTTTTCCTTTCAAGTAAATCTTTTTCATAATTTCTATTTTTATTTATTATATCATCATCATGAGAAAAATGATTATTTTCAATATAATTGTTATTTCTAGAACAAATATAATTAATACTTCTATACAAATCATTTTTACTAACACTTCTAATATGTCTTGATTTATTTTTATCATTATTTAAATTATCATCATCATTATTATTATAAATAAAATGTTTTTTATTTGGAACTATCATTTTATGAATCATTTTATCATATTCACCATTTAAAATTATTTTTTCTAAATGAATATAATCTCTACTTTTTTGAACACCATAAAATTCATCTACAGTGGTTGAATCTTTTTTATTTGAAATTGCATGTTGACGATATTTATTTGCAAATTCATATTTATTATTTATTTTATGTTTAAATATTGAATCTACACTTTTTGTTATATTTCTTACTTTTTTTACTAGTTGATTTAAATTAAATGGTTTTGCTTTATAATTTCTTTGATTTCTTTCTTCAATTTCTTTAAATTTTAATTTATTTTCAATTATTGAATTCACTATTTTTGAAAATTTACTTTTTGAATTTGATTTTTCTTTTATTTCTTTATTGATATTTGGTTTAAATGGGAAATTATTTTGTTGTTTTCTTATTTCTTCTAATTTTTTTTCTTTTTCTAATATTTTTTCATGGTCATATAATATTCTTTTTTCAACTGGTTTAACAACTTTTGGTAATGTTAAAGGGAGATATAAATTTAAAGGTATTTCTTCTTTTAATATAGTAGTTTTTATTACATTTTCTTTTTTATTTGGTTCAACATGTAATGATATTAATTCTTCTAAAGTTGGATTTGGAAATGGTTTTATTATTTCATTTTTTGTTAACATATTTTTTTTATTTTTGAAATTATACTTTTATAATTTAAAAAAAATAAAATAATTTTTCTAATTTTTAATTTAAATCTTTATTTAAAATCCTTAATTCTATTTTATACAATCAATTTAATAATAATAAACTTTTATCCAAAATAAATATTAACAATAAAAAAATCAAATTTATTCATTTTTAATTTTATCAACTTCATAAATATTAACATTCATATTATCAAACTTAGGAAAATCATTAGAATTAAAAATTAATTTAAATCTCCCAGTATCAACAACTTTTCTATCTTTTTCATCTTTTAATTCTTCTTCAGCATAATCAACAACAACTTTAATAATATCTTCACTAGCAATTTTAACTAATTTCTCAGTAACTTTAGTAGAATAAGTCCAATCAGGAGAAGCATTAATTTCAATTAAATAAACATTTAATTTCTCATCAACCATAATATCATAACCAAAAACTTCATGTGTATTTTTCCTTTGAATAATTTTATGTTTAGAACTAACAAGAGTATAAATAACAATTTTCTTAATTTTTTCTTGTATATCACTCCAATAATCTTTCCCATAAAAATTAATTAAATAATTTCTAAATTGTTCAATTTCCCACATATCACCTTCAATATTAATTTCATTATTAAAATTTTCACTATGTTTAGCAATAGAATTATTAGTTAATTGACTAAAAATATTTTTAAAATCATTAATATTATAATTTTCAGCTGAAAATCTTATATAAGGAGTATCAAATAACCAAATTTTTAATGGTGATAAATCTGTTACTAAAACCCATTGTCTAATATCGAATTTTTTATTATAAATTATTAAAGGATTTTCAATATATTTTTGAATTATTGTTTGACCACAAATTTTTATATCTGATAATATATCATTTAATTGATCTATACAATGTATTCCTCTTCCTCTACTTAAACCTCCTGGTTTTACTATCCAAACATTTTTTGTTCCATCAAATGAAAATTCAGGTAAATTTGTTTTTATTTTTGATATTATTTTATTTATTTCTGGAAGTAAGTTTTCACAATTTTCATTTTCTTGTCTTTTATTTGGACGGTCATATGTTTTTTTTTCTTTTAGAAATTCTTCTTTCCATTGTTGCTCTTTTTCTTCTTTTGTTAATGGCTTTTTTTCTTCTTCTTCTTTTTCTTCTTTTTTTTCTTCTTCTAATTCTTCTTTTTTTTGTTCAAGTTCTTTTTCTAATTTTTTTTGTTGTTCTTTTTCTTTTCTTTTTATTTCTTCTTCTTCTATTTTTTCATTTAGTTTTTCATTTTCTTTTTCTCTTTCTAAAGCTTTTTGTTTGAACATTTCTTTAATTTCTTCTTCTAATTTTTTTTCATCTTCCTTTATTTTATTATTATCATTATTATTATTTTTATTAAAATTTTTCTTATCAACTTTCTTTAAACCACTATTTCTTTTAATATTATTTTTTTTATTTTTATTATCAATATTCAAATTTTTTTTCCAAGGATTTCTTCCTTCAATAGAAAGCATTTTTTGTTTTATTAATTTATCAATATTTTCATTATAAATATCCATATTTTCATTACCAATAATATCCCATTCTTCATCAGTAATTAATTGAATATCAAATTTTTTATTATCCTCTTTTTTATTATTAAAAAATCTTCCTTTAACACTATCAAATTTTTCTTTAACATTAACTTCTTCATTAATAATAGGAATTTTCCTTTTAACAATATTAATAGCAGTTTCAACAATTTCTTTATTAACATTAATACCTTTTTTAATTAAAGTTTCTTTTAAAATAGAAATAGCTTTATTTGTTTTAAAATCTTCAATAAAATCTTCTAAATCATTTCTCTCACATAATTCATAAGATCTAGGAAAAAAATTATCAAGATTAACTTCTTTATAATATAAATTTTTAATATTATGAAGTAAACCTGCTTTTCTTGTTATTTCTGAAGCTTTCCAAAAATGACCTGACATTTGATTTGGTTTTAAATCCTGATGAGGAATTTTTTTACTTTTTAAAGAATAAATATAATCAAATGACATATCATTTTCATCTGTTAATTGTTTCCATCCTCTTTTTAATAAAGCATTTATTATATCTTGATACCCTCCTAATACTAAAAATGTTTTTTGTTTTTTTTCCAAGGGATTATTATTTAAAGTTATTTCTTTTTTTTCTTCTT
The DNA here is from genome assembly GCA_023806865.1 of Isotricha sp. YL-2021a. NCBI lineage: Eukaryota > Ciliophora > Litostomatea > Vestibuliferida > Isotrichidae > Isotricha > Isotricha sp. YL-2021a. The sequence continues at coordinate 9,499 of JAJJLH010002160.1, read as the reverse complement.
CTTTTTCTTTTTTTTCTTCTTCTTTTAAAACTACTTTTGTTGTGTTGTCTTCTTTTATATAAACCATTACTTCATCTGGTTTCATTTGTTTAAATTCATTATTTGTCATTTCTTTAAATATTTTATAATAGTTAGATATTTTTTCTTTAAATTTAGATATTTCTAAATTTGATGTTAGAATTTTATTATATGTTGAATGTCTGTATTTTGTATATAAATGAAATATTTTATTTTCATCATTTAAATTTTCCATTAAATAAAAATTTAAATCCAATTAAAAAAAATTTAAATATTATTTAAAAATTAAAATAATTAATATTTAATTAAATAAATAAAAATTACAAATACAAAAAATATAAAAATTTTAAAGAAATTTATCCATTCCTAATTGATTATAAAATTTATTATATTCACTCTTAACATTAGTACACATATTTCCAACTAAACTTTCTTTCCCATTAAATAAATAACAATTATCAAAAACTAAATTCATATCATTACAAAACTCATTAAAATTCGTATAAGAAAAATTAGATAATTTCCTTTTAATAGTAGAAAAATCCATAGGATGTTTAACAATTTCAAAATAAGTAGGTAAACCTAATTCAATAGGATCAACAGGTTTATAAAATAAATCAGCATCTTTAACTTTCCATAACATAGAAATTAATTTTTTTGCATTTTTTTCCCAATTTTCATGTAAATATAAATCTTCATTAGCATTTTGTTTTTCTTTTTCTAATTCTTCTTTATTATATAATAATTTTGCAGCTTGAGGATTATTTTTTTTAAATTCTTCAATTTCATTATCATTTAAAGCAACTTTTTGTCCAGAAGGTAAAATTTTAACTAAAATATGTTTTTTAGGTTTTTGAATAGAATCAATCATTTCTTGTTTATTAAATTGTTCTTCTTCAGGAGTTTTTTTATTACCTTTTTTACTTTTATTATCATTTTTTTTCTTAGATTTATTCTCAGGTTTAATCCCACCATTATTTAATAATAATTCCATAATTTTACTTTGTCCAATTTTTTCAGCATAAGAAACAGGAGTATGTTTTTTTTTATCAATTTTATTAACATTTAATCCATGTTTCAATAAAAAATCAACAATTTCATAATGTCCTTCTCTAATAGCATAAAAAACACAAGTTTGTCCATATTTATCTTCTAAATTAACATCAGCTCCTTTTTCAATTAATAATTCACAAACATTTAAATGTCCTTCTCTACAAGCATAATAAAGTGGATGTTGACCATAAATATCTTTTTCATTTATTGGAATATTACATTCTTCAATTAAATATTTTGATGTTAAATATTTTCCTTCTCTTGCTGTGTAATATAAACATGTTTGTTGATGTTTATCTTTAAATAAAGGATCTATTCCTAATTCTTTAAAATATTTACATATATTTAAAGCGTCTTCGTCTTTTTTTATTAAGGCGGTATAAAAAAATGCATTTTGTTGATTTTCTGTGTCTATTAGGATTTTCATGTTTAAATTATATTTTGATATGTTTGATTTTATTAAGTTTATATCACCTTCTTCTATTGATTTTAGTATCATTTTTATTATTGTACTATCTATTTGAAGAGAATATTGGTTTTGTTCTTCCATTTATGGGAATGATTAATTTTTTTAATTTATTGTTTTTTTTTATTTTTTTTTTATTTTTTTAATTTTTTTTTTAATTTTTTTTTAATATTTATTATTTTAATATTTATATAAAAAATTTAATTTTTTTTTTTCTATTTATTTTGCTGATTTTTTATTTTTTAAATAATAGAGTTTTTAAAAATTTGTCTTTTGATAAAATTAATATATGATTGAACATATCAAAAAATAAAATTTAAATTTATTTATTTAATAAAATCAATGGATAATATATGTGAAATGGAAAGTAAAACAACTCCAAATCATTCTCATGATAAATATTATTTTTGTAAAAAATGTAGAAAAATTTTATGTAATCATTGTTATTCATATCATCTTGAGCATAAAAATTTTTCTTTTTCATTTGATGATTTTAAATCAATAGTTGAAAAATTAAAAGATAATATTTCAATGAAAATTAATCAAGAAACTGATGTTTCAGAAAAAATTAATATTTTTGAAGATAAAATAAATAATCCTTATCCTGGGAAAGAAATTAATGAAATGAAAAAATGTATTAATTTAGCTTTTAATAAAGTAAAAATGTATAGTAATAATGATGAAAATAAAAATAATTTTCTTAATTCACTTCTTAATATTATTGATGCTTTAAATACAATTGAAAAAAGTGATAAACAATCTTTTTTAATTTTTGTTGATAATGAAATTGAATTTGAAAAAATTTATAAATCTTTCTCAGAAAATAATCCTATAAATCAATTCGAGAAATTTTTTGCTGATTGTGCTTTTTTTTATGATGAATTTAAAAAAAAAATTAATGATGAGTATCATAAATTTGAATTTAATTTTAATAAAAATTCATATAACAATATAAATTATGAAAATAATAATTTATTAAATGTCAAAGTAGAAAAATTTGAGAATAAAAAAAGAGATAATTTAGTTAAAAATGAAAATCAAAATAAAAAAAATTTCAAAAATTCATTTTATAAATCAGATCTTGATATGGATTATTGTAATTATATTAAAAATGAAAACAATTATAAAATTATAGATAATGTTTATCCAAAAATAAATAATAAAAAAACTAAAATCATTGAAGATGATTTAATTGAAAATAATAATTTTATACAAGAACCTTTTCTAAATTTAAATGAAAAAAATATATATAATAATAATAAAAATTTAAATTCAAAAATTGAAAATGATGAAAAAATTTCAATAATTAAAAAACAAAAAATAGATGAAGAAAAAGTTAATGAAATTCCAAAAAATATTGAAATATCAAAAAAATTAAAAGAAAAAGAAAAAGAAATACCAAATGAAAATTCAATATTAAATCAACCAAAAGAAAAAAGAAAAGATTTTATAAATGAAAAACAAATATCAAATGAATTAAAAAATAAAGAAAAAGAAATACAAAATGAAAATTCAATATTAAATCAACCAAAAAATAAAGAAAAAGAAATTAAAAATGAAAATCAAATATTAAATGAATTAAAAGATAAAGAAAAAGAAATACAAAATGAAAATTCAATATTAAATCAACCAAAAAATAAAGAAAAAGAAATTATAAATGAAAATTCAATATCAAATGAATCAAAAGATAAAGAAAAAGAAGAACAAATTAAAGTAAAAGAAAAATCAAAAGAAATATTAAATCAAAACAAAATACTAAATCAAATACAAGAAAATCATAATTCAAAAATAAATGATAAAAATAAAAATGAAAAAAATCAAAAAAAATTAGAAGACTATATTGATAAAAAGAAAAATATTGCTCAAGAAAATGAATTATCAAATTCAAAAAAACAAAATGAAAATAACATAATTTTTTCATTTATATATAAAAATGAAGATAATCATAATTTTATTTTCTTATTTAATATTGAAAAAAAAGAAATTACCATTTATCAAGTTTATCAACCAAATAATAATATCAAATTTCCATTTAAAAGAAGTAAAGGAATAAATATAAACAATTCATATTATATTACAGGAGGATATGAAAAACCAAATGAACAATCAAACATATGTTTCAAATTAACATATAAAGATGATAAAGTAACAATAAAAGAAGATTCAAAAATGAATTTAAAAAGAGCATCTCATAATTTAATTTATATTCCTTCAAAAAATAGAATTATTGTTTCCTCAGGTGAAAATATTAAAGAATCTGAATATTTAGATTTAAATAATAATAATAGAAAATGGGTAAAATTTTCTAAATTAAATGAATATAGAGCTAATGCAAGTATGTTTTGTATTAATGAAAGATTTATTTATTGTGTTGGTGGTTATAATTTTTATAATGATTGTGTTAGTCAAGGATATGAAGTTTTAGATTTAAATGATAAAAATTTATTTTGGAAATTTTATTATATTTCTGATTTGTTAAATATTTGTTTAATGGGTGTTGTTAATATTGATGATAAAAATATTATTTTAGTTGGTGGACTTGATAATAATAATGACTATTTAGATAATGTTTATCATATTATACTTGATGATAATAAAAGTAAAATTTCAAGTGTTAATGAAAGAAGAAATATTATTGCTCATAAAATTATGTTTTATAATTCTCAAAATTTTATTAGTATTAATAATAAATTTATTGGATTTGATTGTTTTGCAAAATATATTGAATATAATAATGATGAAAAAATCTTTAAATATGATACAATAAAATTTTTAAATAATATTTGATAAAAGACATAAAAATATTAATATAAAATATTTTTAATTTTAAAAAATTAAAAAATAATATTTAACAAACCAAAAAAAAAACAAAAAAAAAAAATGAAAAAATCAACATTAGAAAATGATTTTAAATATAGCCTTCCAATAGATGAATCCCAAGATGATGATTATGAAAAATTATTAGAAAAAGACATAGAACAATCATGTAACTTTACAAAATATATTGATAAACTAGAATTAAATGACGATATAACAGATGAAGAATTAATAAATTCTAAATCAAAAGAAGAAATAGTAGAATATAAAAATAATCAAATTTTATCATTAAAAGCATATATAACTTCATTAGAACAAGAAAAAGATGATTTAATAGATAATTTTAAAGAAACAACAAGTCAATTATTAGAAAGATTAAAAGATTTAGAAGCAAAAAATTTAGAATTTAACAATTTAAAAAATAATACAAATAATAATTCTATTAGTACAAATGATACTTCAATTGATTCATTTACAATGAGTCATCAAAGACCAGAAACTCCAATGATAGCAAAAAATTTAAGAAGAAATAATAATAATATAAATCCAAATAAAAAACAAAGATGTCCAAATTGTCAAAAAGAATTTTTAGAAAGTGAATTTGTAGAACATAGTCTTCAATGTTTAAGACATACTTTTCATTGTAAAAAATGTGGAGAATTAGTTGATGAAAAATTTAAAAAAGAACATTTACAAAAATTCAGAGAACCTAATAAAGTTATAATAAGTATTAATGAAGGAAAATTAAATGATTTTATTATGTGTATTGAACATGGTTTTAAAATAAATGATATTTTAGATATTGAAAAAGGAGATTGTTCAATTCATTTAATTTGTAAAAAAAATAGAAAAGATTTTTTAAAAAAAATATTAAATGATAAAAATATTAATATTGATTTAAATATACAAAATAAAGAAAAAGAAACTCCACTTTCAATTTGTTTAAATAATAAAAATTTAGAAATGGCAATGATTTTACTTAATAAAAAAGTTAATATAAAAACTAGAAATAAAGGTGATTTAAGTCCTTTAATGATTAGTTGTAAATTAGGTTATATTGATATTGTTAAAAAAATTTTAGAAATGGGAGGAGATATTAATGAAAAAAATATTTTGGGAGAAACACCTTTGAGTATTGCACAAATGTATCATCATGATGAATTGGCTATGTTACTTTTAAGTAGAAAACAAGTTAAATTCAATAAATAAAATTATTATATTTTTATATTTGTTTTTTATTTATTTATCAAAATAAATATTATTAAATAAACATATAATTTTTATTTTTTTTTATATTTGTTTTTTTATTATTTATTTATCAATTAATATATAACCAATTTGTATTAAATAATTTAATAAATAACAAATTTCTATATTTATAATATATAAATTAAGTCTATTTATTAATTTTTACCTTTATAATATTCCAATTTATTCTTATAAGGTGGTCTTTTTTTTTTATTAATAAAATTATCCAATCAATATATTTAATAAAATATTATGCAAAAAATAAAAATATTATTTAAACTCTAGGTGCAACATTTATTATTGTATTTACAAACTTTTTATGCATTTGATTCATCATTGTTTGTAATTTATATCTTATTGTCCTATTTCTCCTTTTAAAATTTTTTGGTGCTTGAATTTTTGATTCTTCTCTTGAAAAATTCAAACTAAAATCATCATCACATATTGATATTCTTTTTTGAACAACATGAGTTCTTAATTTTTGAATTTTACCCATTTTCCTTTGGAAATTATGCTTTACACTTGAAGATCTTTTTACATTATCATTATTTATAAATATTAAATTATCATTATTACATCTTTCACATTTAATTTGATTATTTTTTAATTTATTATCATTATTTACATTATTATCAATGCTATTAATAAATATTAATTTATTATTACTTTTATCATTATCATTTAAAGTAATATTATCAATATTTATTTCTTTATTTTCATTATTAACAACATCAACAATTTCCACATTTGATTCTTCTTCTTTTTCATCTTCTTCTTCTTCATTACTACTATTACTTAATCCTTCTTCCATTTTTTCTTTTTTTGCTTGTTCAAGAAAACTTTCCATATTAATATGTTCTTTATTACATTCTCTCAAATCATCACAATCAGCAATAAATAATAAATATTTACTTAAAATAATTAATTCACTATCTTCAACAGAATCATAATAAGGAACAATAGGAATACCATTATTTAAATGATATGCAAAACTTAAAACAGAATTATCAATTAAAACAATATCTTTTAAATCAAAATTTTTAAAAATTTCCAAATCTTTAATATAAAATTTGCTTTCTTCAACTTGAGTAAAAATACAATCTTTTCTATATAATCTTGCTTCAAAAATATTATTATCAGGATCTAAAAAATCTAAAACAGCATCAGCATAATTATTATGTGATGCAGTATATGCAACAATAAAATATTTATCTTTAATTTGTAATAAACTTTTTTTCCAATGAGGTCTAATATTAATTCCAATTTGAACTTTAGTTCTAGTTGGCATAGTTACAGAAATAACTTGTTGATATTCATTTTTTTTTTTTTTTCTAATATCTCCAACACAATGAATTAAAGTTTCATCTAAATCAAAAATAGCAATTTTTTTCCTTTGTAAATTATCTTCAAAATTAAAATTTCTAGGAGGAATTTTTACAGATTGTTTATCTTTTGGTATTAAATCAGTAATTAATTTCATACAATTTTCTGTATATTCATAAAAATCTGAAATCATTTCCATATTTGTTAATGATATTATCTTTTCTTCTGTATTACTTTTACGATATCTTGGTTTATTTAATAAAATTGTTGATTTTGAACGTGCTCTTCTATTATGATCTTTCTCAATTTCGTCTATTAATAAATCAAAATTTTGTTCAAAAATTTCTAAACTCTTTATTTTTGAATTTGAAATTGGATTTTGAATTGTGTAAAATTTTGATTTTTGTTGTTTTTTTTCTATTGATTGTAAATTTACTTGATTTGAATTAAATGATACTTTTTTTTTTAATGTTGTAGATTTTAAAGAATTAATTTTACGTAATGATGAATGCTTTTCAAAAAATAATTTTGGAAATTCTTCTGATGATGAAGATGAACTTGAATCTGTGTTAAAATCAAATAAAGGAGAACCAAATGTTTGAAATCGAGTTAATGGTTTTGTATTTATGTCTCTGTTTCTTCTTTGAAATACTTTTTTTGAATCCATTTTTTTTTTTTTTATTTTTTTAAAGGTAATTTTTTTAATATTTTTTAATTTTTATTATTGTTTGGATTATTGGAAATATATTTTTTTAATATATTTTAAAAGAAAGAAAATTAAATAAATTTATATTACTGAATGATTAAATAAATAAGATGAGGATCAGTATTTTATTGATTACTTTTATTATAAACTATATTTCATTTAATTTTGAGTATAAACAAATTATAGATATGATAATAATGATGATTTAAGAGATACAAAAAATTTAAATTTAATATTTTTAATAGATATTGTTTGATTTTATATATTTTTGTATTTAAAAAATTTATTAAATTTAATATATTTGATTAATTCTACTCTATTTAATATTTTTATATTCATTAAAATATTAAATTATTATGTGTGATCATGCATATATCTCAGAAAATTCATTTGATAAAACATTTAGAGTATCTCTATTACTTCTTTCTGATATTTTTTCATTTATATATTTATCTAATTCACAAAAATTTAAAGAAATAATTTCAGAAAAAATACAAAAAGATAAAAAGAAAGATAATGCAAAAATTATATTTATCATATTTAATATATGTTCATAATGTTTTCCAAAAAATTTATTTTGAATTAAATGAGATATTTGAACAAATAAATTTGTAAATCCACTAGTTATAGCTAAATAACTTGGTTTAGTTTCTTCAATTACTTTTAAATTTAAAATATTTAAAATGCAAATAAAAATCATATATACTATTATTATAAAAATAAATTCTTTTTTATTATCAATTAAATTATATATTCTATTATAAAAATTAATATCATATTTTAATATATTTGAATGAATAAAATCAAAAATAAAAGTATAAATTATTCCTATTATTCCCATAATAAAAAGAATATAATTCATATTAATAAAATATTCATGATTTAATTTTTTAATAATTGTATAACAAATACTTCTAAAAAATTGTGATTCAATAATAAATATTATTACACAAATAAGTGGAAAAACTTTAAAAGTAGTCCAATAAGTGTTAAAAAGAAAATAAATAATTATTATAATAAAAGAAAAAATATTTAATCCAATTGCAAGATAATGATGTCTATAAGTATTCATTTCTAATAAATATTTTTCAGCGGTAATATATGAGAAAAATAATACTAAAGTTTCTAAATTTTTAATAAATTCTATTCTCACTTTTAACATTTCATAATTAAAAATAAAACCTCTCCATTGTAATTCACTCAAAAAACTTAATAAAGTAATAAAAAAAAATAAATATCTAGAAGAATGACGTTTATTATTTATTATTTTTTGTTCATCTAATAATATATTATAATTATGTCCATTAAATTGTTTTTCTAAACTTAATATTTGAATTAAATAAAAAATAATAGCAATTGCTTCTCCACAAAATAATAAAAATAAACGAAAAATAGGAAATTTAAAATATTTTTCACCATAATTTCTTATTAAATCTGTTATTGTTCTTGTTATTGCTATTATAATTAAATAAATGAAACATTTTGGTTTATGAAAATTGATGTATTTCATATATAATAATTTTAAATTAATATTTGATTAAATTATAAATTGAAAAAAATAAAAAATTAAAATTAAAATAAATTATAATTTTCTAATTAAAAAATATAATATAAGAATTTAATTCAAAATTTATTTAATTTAATCAAAATTTTTATAATATTAATCATAATTATTTTATATTTTTAAATAATAATAAAAAAAATTTAATTTAAAATTTTTAAATTTATTTTTATAATTTATTAATTATAAATGATATTTCAATCCCTTATTAATATTTTTGTAATTTAAACAAATTGAAAGTGGAGTTTCTTTTTCTTTATTTTGTATATTTAAATCAATATTAATATTTTTATCATTTAATATTTTT